>LUCH01000731.1:130616-177421 GCA_013368495.1 Paragonimus heterotremus | reverse complement strand
ATCCCCTACTGCTTATCAATATTATGTGATAATTACGAGGTGCTCTACGTCCGGTTGTTCTGCAGTAAGCTAATTGTTGAACACGTATCCACTAAGAAAAGCTGGTCATCGGAACGTCATGGGCAGACAGCTTCACCGAGTCTAACATGATTGACTGTTTGAACTAGGGATAGGCTATCTTCGTTCAGACATATTCGCGACTTCTAAGTGAATATTCACTAGTGACAAAATCATGAATGCTGATTGCGCTAATTAATCATATTTGTAAGTCAGCAGATATAATACCGGATATTAAAGGATAGGCAAGCAAACATGGAACACAAAAACAAAACTTAAACTATTATCAAACCTTTGAATTAGAGTGGCTACATGTACCTGAATTCATGAGGGACAGTTTTGGAAGGCGTTTTCAAACTTCAACAGCAAAAGTGCAAGGTCGTCGATGACCGGGTGTTCACACGGTCACATGCAACGCACCATTGACTAAATCGAGTTCACGTCCGGCATTCGGAGCACTAGAGCACACGACCCGGTGTACCAGCACGTGTTTGAGCGGAATCGCATTGTCCAACGCCTCCTAGCAAATGTGTGCGCACGTGTACGTTCGCGGTCATAGCGACTCAAGGTTGCCTCTCACTCTGATCCATATAAATATGTTTTCACGGTTCGGATGAACTGAATATTGAAGCAGCAAACAAATCTCAATAAATCCTACTACACAATATGTCAGGGTGAGTTTTTAATTATCTCTGTGTATGTTGCTTGCCTCTTACGTTCTTTTACTTTACGATCATCAGTGAACTCTAACATTACTTGAATGTGATTATTTCTGTTCAGATTATCGCGACATCAAAATTAGTATCTCGCAGTCTATACGACATAGACGAATTCACAGTACATTTTAATCTTTGCACGTTTGCACTATATTCGTCTAATTTGCAATAATTCGTTCGACCGTACAGTCCACAAAAATCATAAAACCACTTTGTCTTTCGTTTCAGTCGATCACAAGCACAAGCACAAGCACTGAACAGCCTGAACCACAATGGAAGTGGACGCATCAACGTGAACGAATTACAGCAGCATCTGGCAGATGCAAACTGTCAGTTGGATCAAGGCCGAGTGAAGCAGTTCATCGCTTCGCACGAAGCATCTCAAGATGGCACTGTGGACTTGCAACAACTGTCCAAGTTCCTCGATCAACAGTGATGCTTGTCGATATGACTGTAGTGGTGTCGGCTTGTACCTTCATTCGATGCCATTCATCATGTAGCATTTCCTTTACTGATGTTCATAATGAGATCCAACAGTAAATCTTACACAATATTTTACTTATATTTTGAAACGTAGCAAGGGACCAAGAATGGGCAGTATTTAGGTAACCGATTGTGAGTTCCGTTCCATCGTATTAAGTGATAGTTTTCTGTCGACAGAATAAAGATTATCGGTGAAATACTACATGTATGCGTAAAATTTACAATATATTTCGCTGGAGTACAATTGTCAAATTCAAGCTGTCTATTGTTGATCCGCAGTGTTTTGATAATTTAAGATCTTTTACTTCGGGTCCCATGATTTTTTGATTATCTGTCAGACAATTACGGTTCCTCTGAGTATCTTCTCCAGCCTCACTGTCATGATTATGCAACAGTGTAGTATATTTCTTAGCGACGGTCAGTAATCTGTGGACCATCGTCATCGTTGGTTACTGTAACGTCCTGTTAAAAAATTTAGAAATATTTTCTTAGATTGTAGAAGTTTTATACTAAGCTCCAAGTTCATCGTTTCCCGCCATTTGGGGTAATTATCCTGAAAGCAGCGGGGTTTTGCATAGGCTGAACCAGGTTCACTATTTAGAACCAGTTATTACCAGATTCGACAATTTCCGGAGATTTTTTGAAACAATATATGGGGTCTTTTTGGTACCAGGGAAGGCGTCAGCGGAATTTCTCCGAGTGTCCTGTACTTGTTTACTTTCGTGTTATAATGCGGGTTTAGATGCGTTTGAAACAAACAGGCAATTGTAGAAAAAAAACATAGGACACATGCCACCAGTCAACGTGTTAGTGGATAGGAGTACTGTAAAATCTCACAACACGTTATTCGATTTGTAAAAGTTATTTTGTAGGCCTGTTCACAGCGAATAACAATATGACCCATATCTCACTTACGAGCTTAATCTACGTAAAACATTGGGACTTCATGTCAGTAACTATCCGTGTATATGTAGAGCTTTGGCTAGTTGCCAACGGCATCTGCTTAAGGAAACCACTGTCCTCCAAATACGTTTTCCTTGAAGGTGAAAAGGGTCGTCTTATATATATACCAAATCGAGTCGTCATTCCACGTAGGGGTCCGCCGCAGGAAGTTCAATCCGTTTGTGAGATGATCAGAGCCTAAAATTCCATGACCAAGGTGGTAGATCCTTGTGAATTGCCCGAAAATTATTTTGGTCGAGAAAATCTGCCGAGGCAAGTACATTGCTTACATAATGCTGTTTCATCAAAGATCAAAAGTGAGTCAATCTGGGGGCTGTAGAATGATGGATTTTTCTTTAAGCAACAGGGTGCGCGTCAGTTGAATATTATTCGGAACAGTCTGTGGAATCCTGATGGTCATCCAACTTCACTAACGTCAGGTTGTAACCACATAGCCGTTACATCTGTCATTACTTAATGGGCCTATAAACTGTACTTCAGAACTGACTTAAACTACCAAATATCCTTGTGTGAATAAGCACTTGACAGCCCTTTCTATGAACTTTGTCAGGGAAACTTCCCATGCAACTCCGGCATTTCACTTCATATACAAAAGTAGCTCACAGAGAAACCACCAAAAACCAACTCATCCGTGGGATCTCTTGAGGAGAGGATAACCCAGTTTGTGCAGCAGCAGTGGACACAGCTCTTAAAAGAAACACATTATTGTTTTGAAAAAGTTTAGTGTAACTTTTTGCATGACAGATCCTTTCGCTGAATACAAAAAGTTGGCTGCTTCTACAGTTTATGCGTTGTTTTCAAGAGGTTTCTTCTATTTTTAATATCAAATAGGCATATGTTTTCTTCTCGGGTCATTCTAACCCTCCATCGCCTTCTGGGGGGTTGTTAACCAGGAATTACCGACCGCAATTAGCTGATGAAAAGAGATCAAATCACTGCACTTGTAGGCTACACGTAATTCGTTGAGAGGAAGCTCAAGTGTGCGTAATTCACGTGCAGTGTGTCGTTCGAACTATAACTCGGTGACAGAAGTGGCGTCTCTCTTCAGGCAAAACCGACGCGATGAAGGTGTTAACAGCGTGAAACGACCCACGCCATTTTTTGTCTCTGGCATGAGGAATGCCAAGTTTCAAAAGTCAACGTTGAGGTGGTGAACACTACAATCTCTCTACGGTCATAGTTAAATTAAATTAGTGTAAGGACTGTGACTCAGATTAGTAGCTGTGGTTGGTCCTTCTAAGATCTTATGCTGCATGAGGTCAAACGACAGTGATTTTGCAGTGGAGGTGTTCCATCTTTGGAAACCTGCTAACGATTATACATATCGTTTGTTTTACACAGCATATCGTAATTAGCACAGTATAATTTCACACAAAATGACCAGTTTTGCTGAGAACATTAAGAGTGCCACATGCAAATAATTAACAAGTTTTACGCGGCCCATCAGACTTACCAAATTTACAGAATTTTCCGTTCCTGTCGCGCGTAATACTCATTTTCTACTCACTATATGTCGATTATTTTTTCTTCAGCTGTGTTCCAACAGAGTTGGCCAGTTTGCCAAGTGCCTCGTGCAGAGTAACAGACTAGCTTATCCTGGGAATGCAAGCCCGGGTATTGCAAAGCGTAATGCTTTGTCGTAGGTAATTCGATAACAGTTTGTCAAAAATTAACTCTGTGCCTGTTTAGGAGTATTGTCTTCTTCTTGATTAAAGTTTGCTATTGTGTTTATATTCCAGGACAGTGTAAAGCAACTAAGGTTGTATCAATTAGCTACATGATTGAACCACCAACAAAGGTGCTATCATTAGCTTTTTAGTAGAACGAATGTTTCAGCGCCCATTTTACAGTTTCACGATAAACTCTTCATTAATTCGCCTGTTTTCGATTTCAACAAATGGTTGATTACCGTTACTCTGGAGCGGAACTTTAGGTATTGCATTTTCTGATTTTACGTTTGCCTGCCTGACACCAATTTGCTGTTGGTTGCCTGCCGTATTCAGTGTGTGTCGCAATTTTGCGGTGGCAGCTTCTGGGTCAATTCCAGAGTTTAAGCAATTGCTTACAGGACAACTTCCTCAAGGCATCTTAATTGGCTTGCGATTAGAATAGAGATGTGAATTCTTCCTATCAGTGCGCTGGTTTGTTCTACCTATTGTAATTCGTTTGGCAAAATTCGAATTCTCGTCCCCGTAATAGTAGCGCAAAAAATCTCGGTCTCGAATAGTATCGCGATTGTCTCGTATTCGTTCCCAAGGCAAGCCAAAAAGACGCGTTCAAATATAGAGCTTTATTCCGCCCCAAAAACGTGTACGACCAAGGCGGCAAGTACAAAGTATTTATAAGGCACGTAATGTTCACAGATTCCCAAGACATTAAAGAGAACAGTTACCGGGACAAAGAGTTAGGACCGCACGTGTACATAGCGGTATAAAAAAAGTCTCAATCGTTTTGATACAGTTCTCCTAGTTAGGACT
This sequence comes from Paragonimus heterotremus, assembly GCA_013368495.1. Classification (NCBI taxonomy): domain Eukaryota; kingdom Metazoa; phylum Platyhelminthes; class Trematoda; order Plagiorchiida; family Troglotrematidae; genus Paragonimus; species Paragonimus heterotremus. The sequence goes on along the minus strand of LUCH01000731.1, from coordinate 172,725 downwards.
GAGTCGGGTGGTTTTTTCTTCGTTCTCACGACGGCGGCGCCCTGGGACGCTATCGATGAAGCTCAGAAAAAGCGTGGGAAAGTACTCCGCGGTAAGGAGTGGCTGAACTGTCATTTTGTAAGCAAAATGACTGCCTCCTACATGTTGATATTTCAGTGGCCATTCACTCAGTAGGCGCAATCGTACCACATAAAAAATGAGTGAGTTATTAAAACACGATTTTCGCCCTATATTGTGCTCTGCTTATCTATTGGATATCTCTGAGGTAGGTTATGGCCAGTGGACTTGACTACTGAATTCAGGATGGTTACGGACCAATAAGTTGGACATCAGTGAGAAAGTTCTCAATCAAACGTCCAGGTAACATGGTTAACATTCAAAATAATGTGTTATCTTTGTCTGTCACGGAAGGTGCAAACATGAGAAGGACTGGAAGTTGCCGAAACGATCGTTCTTAGGTTTCGTTGGCTAACGGTGTACATAGTGGTTGACCTTCTGGATGATACCTGAGTGTTATGCGGTCAGTTTACATAACGCTGAATTAAAAAGAGTTACCGTGATTTCAGTCAGTTGAGTTTTAGCGAAAAAAAAGTTATTAGTACGTTAAAGCTCTTCCGTTTCAACGGTACTCACTATCCTACTGTGTTGTCAGTGCATTATAATACCCACGATTGTAGAAGCTGTTGAACTTCAACAACAAGGGACAAGACCGCCGGCGAATCTAGAACTGGAGTCGTGATGCAAACGTCACTTATGATGTGGTCCTCAGACAGTAGGTAATCAGTACTTGTATTTAAACATCTATCCTTGAGTTAGATATCGTGATACAGTAGAAAAACAATATCATTACTACGCCAGTTAACTTTGGTTTATGTGATTCGATTAAATCTGTCGAATGCCTTGAATAAATGAAGGAAAACAATTTTAAGTGGTCCTGTCTCACCAACCATTTTGGTCCACTGCTTCCTGGTACCAGGTTGGTTAGTTAACCGCGAGAAGCATTTAATTGTCGAATTGTGTTCACTTGTCAAACGCTAGCTTACAATCTATTATATTAACCAGTAACTGTTAGTGGACTACACTTTCCAAGAACTTCGACAGAGCAAATAATACGCAGGATGACCTGCAGATAACAGGTCCTTCATATCATGGCCAGCTGAAGATGGGGGAAAAAAAATAAAACATTCAGGTATCACGAAGCCTTCCCTGGTCTACAGGAAAGCTGAACGAATCACGTAATTACTGGCCTCCCTGTGAACTTTTGAATCGGGAACAGAAAACTGGAGCAGAACAGGACGATATGTCGTGAAGTAGCTGTTCTAGTTTCTGCAACAAAATACCTGGTGAGCTAATTACAAGCTTGAGGCCGCCAGTTCTAGTGATAACTGGTATGTTGGGCTGTGCTCTGGAGGCTTTATACATACGAACAAAGGTTCTTCCTTGAGTCACATCAAGTACCATGGCTTGGACTGCTGTTGCTCCCGATAGTGAACGACGGGGTATTAAATTATTAGTTATAAGTAAGCAAGATAGAGATAGTAATGTTTCAAAAAGAAGAGTCAGCAACCTCACAGAAGAGAATTCGCAATTAGATACGAAACACTGCAATGTTTGGAAGCATTTTCAGCCCGCGGTCCAGAAGACCACCGACACTCCAAAGTGGCGGGTGACAAATATCAATCTTTCTCAGTGGGGTTGATGAGGCTTTCATCGTACATGACAAACTTTGTCTGCCAACCTTGCGGCTTATTACAGTTATCAGTGGCCTCACTGAATAATACTCGTTGAGGAAGACAATCTGTCGGAAATAGAACATAGGGTCAAACTGTCGAAGACTGGACATTTCCATCATTCTGTTTATCGGTTCATTGATTAACAGAGTCCCCAAATACCCACCGATGGACTGTTATGTTGTCTGCAAAATCAATCTATCTATTACATTCAAACTTCGGAGTATCCAGCGATTTATGGAGTAAAGACGGTGGTCCTACTTCCAAAACGCACTTGTGAGATTACAGACTAACCTTTGGTTCGTTTAGCTGTTGTGTTGTACCGTAGACTTAATGTAATATTGAAGCTATTTCTTATTTTCATTAATTCCTTCGTTTGTCCGTTCACAATGCTGTTGTAATGTGATCTCAAGCACAACAACGATCATCCCACAAATACTTAAACATCTCCAGGTGACGTGTTCTGTTGACCATTGTCTGAAGTTTCCTAAACGGAACCCAAATGGTGCTCACTGTACTTTAAAGATACACGTGCATTACTTGCAGTTTCTTTCAAGATTTTTATAATCAAGCATTCGTTTAAACATAATCATTAACGCTGAGTTAGAACGGTGTTAATCCGACTTAGTAAACTGTAGTTGACTGTTCAACCACTCGTGCGCAATATATGGAGCTCGCTGGTTACGGACAACTGCATGGCTCTGACGTAGTTACGTGCATGTGGGGATGTTTTCGGCACTCCACCGGACGAATGTTCAGAACTACTGCTTTCGGACAAACGATCAGCATAAGAGAATTGTCTTATTCTATCGCACCAATCGAAATATATTAACTTAAGATTTATAGTATTTATGTCTTGTGAAAATTGAAGACAGATCTCCTTGACTGCATCAGGTATTTAGAAATTGGAAGTTATTCAATAGACGACGATGAACAAAAGTTGACTGAAAAACTATGCACAGAAAGATCTTCTGATACACATTTGCCGTACCAACTGAACCACAAAGCAAACCAATGTCTTTGAAATACCCAAAACTTACTGTACGGGATTTATTACTGAACGTCTTTGGGAACAACATCAGTAAAAGAAATACTACATGGTGAATGGCATGGAATGAAAGTACAAGCTAACGCCACTACATTCACATTGGCAAGCATCACTGTTGATCGAGGAACTTGGACAGTTGTTGCAAGTCCACAGTGCCATCTTGAGATGCTTCGTGCGAAGCGATGAACTGCCTTACTCGACCCTGATCCAACTGACAGTTTGCATCTGCCAGATGCTGCTGCAACTCGTTCACATTGACGCGTCCACTTCCATTGTGGTTCAGGCTGTTCAGTGCTTGTGCTTGTGATCGACTGAAACAGAAAGCATATGACACAAGAAATTGAGTAATGAACGAGGAGCATACATATAAAAATATAACACTGTTTACAAGCGGAGTATTACCAAAGGACGTTGAATCGCATGAAATCTACTATGAACTGATAATACGAGTGTCATTCGAAACAATTGCGAAGTCTACTCAAAAAATGAATCAAAGGTGCATGGCCGTATTCCAGCTACCAAGCCTTTCGGTGAATAACAGTGAGTGGGATTTACTTGGAACTATGACCAAAGAGATCCTCATGTAGTTATCCGGAATCTCGAAACTACCTGCTTACCCGGACATGTTGTACTGCTGGAAATTATTAGCTCAGATATTAATGAGAATAAACGCACGCTTATCAAGCCGTCTTATTTATAGAGGGCCAAATGTGGATGAACTGAGTTGTACCGATTACATACACGTGCACATCCAATTTTAACAATGCGTCGGACAATGTGATTCCGCTCAAACACGTGCTAGGTTCACCTTGCAGTGTGCACTGTTGTTCCTAATGCCGGATATGAACTTGATTTGGTCAAAAGCGCGGCGCATGTGGTCGTATGGAGAACCGGTCGCCGCTGTTCCCGGAGGTTTGCTGTGTAAAGTTCGAATAAGTTTTACAAAAATAGTTCCAGCTGAACTAGCATTTTTCAGTGTGATTTCCTTCAAACTATCGATATTACCGCCTTTTTCCTCTTCAAGTAGGACGTATTATTCTGTTTCCATGATTCCTACTACTTCTTGTATGATTAATGGTGAGTAGTAAGGGACTTGGGTTTTCACACAGAGTGAACATAACCAACAACTGATCACAGCCGTTGCATTCTCATAAACTTCCAATCGATTCTTTTCGGGAGGAATCACTAGACCCGCGTTTTACTCTCATTAGAACACTTCAACAGTGCCTATACTTGCCACTGCCGAGGCTAGAACTCCAGCCACGTTTTCAAGAGGCAACCGCGATGACTACTGCGTCAGTGACCTGGAGAAATCTAATGAAAGCAAAACGCGGGTCTAGTGCTTCTTTTCGAAAGGGTTCGATTGAAATTCTATGGGAATGCGACAGCTTTAATGAATTGTGGGTGATATTCAATCTTAACGGAAAACCAAAATTCTTCACTACTAATCAGTAACCAAAAGATTGCTCAGTAAGTCAAAGACTTCTGTGACATCAACTTGCAAAGAAGTCCGATCGAGGCGTCATGGAATGGAGTTAATAAGACGGTTACTGTGTCTCCATTCAAGGCAATCTGCCAGCCTGATAATTACTCACAAGCGAAAGTGGTTGTGCGTTCATGTTTTTCTCGGAAAAACAAGGGGTCGAACGTTGTAGTATGTTAACACTTTGAAAGCAAACAGATTATAAAAGAAGGGTGCATGCCAATGATAGCTGAACAAAATTAAGTTAGAATGAAAATGGCCGGTATCGTTGAACGTAGACGGAATGAACCATCAAATTCTGCATTGTCTTCAAGTTATGAACATGGCTTCACTGGTGGCCAGAATTTTGGGTTTTGGGTTCTGTGTCAACACAACAAACGACCTGATTTAGTCGACATTGTGACTTATCTCCAAGATGGATTTGGCAAACGATAGTGCCAGATTTCGCATTCGGTTGTTCGTTTGGCTGTTCTCTTGCGTAACACACTGGATCAAATTTTTTACAGGTGTTCGGTCATTCGCTGACGCTGACGCTGATCCGTTCCTTTGATATTATTGTCATCGTAACTGTAGGTGGAATAAAAAACGACATGTGAGACAGAATACCCTGACGTATCACGTCTAGCTTTTTCATTATTTACTGTCCGGGTTGATGAGAAATACGAGACAGCTACAGGATGTGAGCAATTCACTACGGACTGAAAACATTGATACACCACAAAGTATAAGTGATTTCCGTTGAACTGTGGTTTTATGAGCATATCTTTCTCCCGAGCTATATGGAATGCAGGTCTTTTGACTCTTTTCCATCTGGGTATTCGGTAACAAGTAATACCGTAATTATAGATTGCTATTATTGTGTCCAACGACCATCTATGCAAATCCGTCGGGCTCAATCAAACACTGTTTTAACTAGACTTCGCTTGAGGATCATATGTGCAAAGATGGAGAACAGGAGATAATGGCCGTTCCAAGCAGATTTGCAACAAATGGATCTCTGCGGCATGCCATATTGACGCCTGGTAAGAAAAACTTCTGGAAGGGCCGGGTGGTTGTTCGACTCAACCTTATACATAACAGGTGGATTTAAATATGAAGAGTCTACAGGGTTGAGAATGGAAGAAAACTGCTACAATCAGTAAAAAGCAGATTGTTACTGAAACCTCCTAAACAAAGTAATGGTAGAAGAACTGTTAGCAATTTGATTTTCAATCATTCCAAGAGAAAATGTGAGCTTATGCTGGGCCTAGTGGGCTGCCGATAACTTCATCATCAGTTTGCTTAAGAGTAGTCCTTACAAACTTAAATGGGGTGCCTTCTGTAGATAAAAAATGAGACCTTTGAGAAAATTAAGTGGGACAGGCAACTGAATATTGTGATAAAAAACAAAGTCACTAATAAAATTTAGTCTTCTGGAAAAAAAACGAAGAAATAATGACCGCACATTGATATGATACATTGGTTTGAACTCTCTGCAGCAGTTACTTACACAAATATGTCCTTCACATGATGCGTTGACAGCGTTCTTCCATCTGGGCTGAAGCACCTCAACAAAGGGCTAGCCGAGCTAATAGTAAAGCGGTTTGTCCGTGGCCGAAATGAGGCACAATGAGGCGCAAATCATAAGTGGCGCCTGGCTTCCACCTGGTTTCAGTTTTCTGTATTTGGCATCGCTGATGGATCCTTGAAACTGCAGTGTTTGAAATCGCTTCATAATCAACGTTTCTGCCAACATGTTTGCTCCGGGTACGAATATGTTTTGGTCGGCAGAAGTCATTTTGGTTTTTCTGGCACACTTTTCTTTGCCCATAATGACGATTCTAGGGTCTTAGTCAGGTTTCAGAAACACAACGTCCTTCACGTTTAACTTCGAAAGTGGGTGCAAAGATGACCCAACGAACTATCGACCAGTAACGTTGCTTTTAATGGTCTCTAAGCTAAGGTTGAGTTTATTAGATGACCCTCTTTGAGTTAAGACTGAAGAACTTCAACTCATCACCAATAAGCAACGTGGCTTTCGTGGATGCTCATGCGTCACGAATCCAGTGGTCACTGGTGATGTTTGAACGAGGGTTAGAGACGTACGATTGGTCATAGAATTCGTTTATCTTGACTTTTCCAGTACCTTTGATGAGGTTGATCACTCCTTTATGCTGCGAAAAAAAGTTATGGTGTGTATGAGCGCTTACTCACCCGGTTAAATGATTACCTGCTTAAACGTAAATTCATCATCAAGGTAAGTGGACAGTTTTCAGAGTGGTTCCCACCCAACGACGGTACTTCGACAGGATCAGTCTTGAGACCACTTGTTATTCATTCTTTCTGTTTACGAACTGCCTAATGTAGTCAAATCGCTGACGCTACTATTTTCCAATGAAACAAAGTTATGGTGAGTTCTAGAGTGTCCGGAGGTGTGGTAACCTTATGAGACGATTTAAACTGTTTATATCAGAAATCCATAGAAAATAACTTACGGTTCAATGTCAACAAGTATAAATTCATGTACGTTCGCCATCAAAATTTTACTGACAATAGTCAGTAAAATGACAACAAAAGGCTGCTTGTGTCAGCATGAGAAATGGATCTAGGGAACATAGTGTCAACCGGTCTGAGTTTATCCGCAAACTGTGCTGCCATGGCTAAGAAGGCACAAAACTGCTAAACCTTCTGGGAATTTGCGGAAAATTCCACTCCGAAGTATGTCCCGTTACGTCTGCCACCATAATCCATTCCCACCTGAAAACAAGCATACCGGTTTGTCGTCCTTACCTTAAGAGAGTTTTGGTACGTATTAACATTGTTCAAAGACGGCTGACTAGAAGAACTATGGAGCTCAGAGAAACCATCCACCCGGAAAGACTGGTAGGATCAGGTCAATCCTCAATGAGTTACAGATATCTCAAGCGAGACATGATTCTTACCTACAGAATGCTCCACACTATGGTTCACTCAGTAACACATTTCCTCTCAATAAATAAGGATGAACGTTTAAGCGATCATTCGTTGAAAATGAGTTATGGACTAGGCGGGTTACTTTATAGACAGAACTGTTTCACGGTTAGGGTCTGTTCACACTGGAGCGCGGCGTCCAACTGTGTGGTCACGGATGAATCCGTTGAGAGTTTTAAACCACTACTCTATCGGCACATATGTGACAGACGATTAGTAAAACAAGTTTCTCAATCGCTGCGTTAGCTCAGTGTCATAGATCACCACATGTATATGTTTGACTGAATAATGTGTCATTATGTTTCAGTGTCCACTGCTAAAATAATTTCAGTCAGCAACTTCATTGAATTTACTCTCTGTGTAGTTTCATTCACCTTCTTAATATCTGTAAACCGTCTAACGCAATTTTCCACTGGTCATCACAGAGACAGGAGCTGACAAGTAGAGATCTTTCTCCCTTCTTTAACAACCTGTGAACCTATGAATTGTTTCCTCCAGCTGCCTGATAACTTGAAAGATGTTAAACAACCTTGTTGGCTGATTTTTGTTGGCAAGACCCCTGTGAAATATCCATCATTTTAGTTTTAAACAAGCGGGCGTTTTCCGTTATTGTAGGTTACAGATTCGTCAACTGGTCCTATAAGTGAACAAATTGAACCAGAATGTGTTAACTGTCAACTTGTGTAGAACAGATCTTAAATTTCAAACCCATAGATAACACTTCAACCCTGGCTTCATCAAGAATAATTGTGGATGGCTTGCAAACCCCAGATTCCCACCCTTTAAAACTTCTGTTCTAGGGAACATGTAGTTTATTATTTTACATCAAAGAGAAAAGATGAAGATATCTATGGTAGATACCGTCTGAAAGTTTGCATGAAGGTGGCAACAGGCGGTACGATTTACCGGAGGAGGTTCTGGTTGTTTTCGATTTCGTAAACTGAACTACACACTACAACCCTTGTTTCCACTAATGTCATTAGTCCGGTAATAAGTCAGTATTTTTGGCCACAAATTTCGTTGTACGCCTAAGAGAAAGAAGAATTACTTTTTCAGTCCTAACAATTTGTTCTACAACAACCCGCCCAGACTTGTGTTGTCAGATGTATCAGAAAAACAGCAGGAACATCTTGTAAACACATCACTAGACATCATTCAAAATCTGTCAGTATAGTTACCAAGTACGGAAAATTCAAACCATCATCGTTCTGTCAGCGTTCGTAATAGTCCGAAATGCAAACAATGTATAACACAAGCCTCTGAGATCTACTATCATCTCAGGTTAAGATGATCAACATCTCGCTTTGTGACTAGAATGATGTTCACGAAGAATATTAGTTTAAACCTCAAAGCTGTCGTGATTATAGCTAAGACGAACAGCGAACTTTGCTCGTAAACCTTACATATCACAGCGAACCGTCAAATATTTTTCAAATATTTTCTGTGTGGGTTGTCGAACAAAATCAAACGTTGCTCATTTATCACCCTACAGTCACTATTCTATCACGTTACGACACTGCCTGTTTGAAGATTTTACATACCTGTTAAGCTATTACCGCTTCGCTCGTAGACCGTCACTGTTAGTCTGACGGTCAAGATGATAAACATGTTCACGCCTGTGTGCACACCGCAGGCCAAGTGATGAAAACAAATTTCATCGCGACGCATATCGTGTTAAATCCGATGCCACAAAATGAAATCATGGCAGAGTAATCGGCTAACGAGTTTGTACTATCTTGTACGCCATAAAGTGCTTGCCATTTTGGATCTTTCTTTGAGTATTGACGGCATTTTTGCTTTATAAGACGAACAGTGTCAGCCAATGTTGTCTTCGTGTTTGTATGTTTGGGACATGCTTAGAAAATTGAGGGCAAGATAGAGCTACGTACAAAGATGATGTAACAGTAAAAAGTTGCCTACAGCGGCAGCAAGCAGCTTATATATGACCAACCTTAATAAAAATTTCATAAACCGGACCACATACCATCTCAGCTATTAGGAACAGTATAACAACAACCGGAATTCCAAGGAAGCCATCATTTGTAGTCGATGCTAAGACTCTGAGTCTCATAGTAGTAATCCACGGTTTACCGGAACCTGACAAGCAAATCGAGACTACTACTATGAAGACAAGAAAACTCAAATTCGTACAACAAACTCTTGTATAAAGAAAACGCTTAGTATTACGGCAAGAGTGGCTTTTGAATAATCTTGTTCCCGCAAAATCTTGTATAATCTTGAGTAGGGCATTTAGTTTTAACAGGTACGTTGAACAATATAATTTTGGAGCAAAACGTATTGGAATTTTTGTTCACCAAATAAAATCATAATAATCTTATTTATTGAGTTTGGTGGGTCCAAACAACGGTGAATAACAGATTTAGTATGGCACTACACAGATAATCATAATTATAGTCATTAGCGGCACAGAAGACTGAGCGTGCATGACGGAGCAAATCACATCCTAACGCTTCACGGGGAACGCACTAATGAGGAAACTGAGTTTTTATCGTTAGTTTCGATGCTTGGGTATAAAGTAGAACAAGTAGCGTCTAATTATATACCACGCGCACTTTCAACGGAATCACTAACCTTTCGGATTAATCTACTTTTCGGATGCAGGAGAAGTGGGTATGCTAGATGTTGCAACTTCCTTATTAAGAGCTACTTTTTCACGGTTTTCAGGATGGTTTGCTTTTGGGTTGACATACTGATCAATCTGATTGTCTATAAATATTAGAATTCGCGATGACTTTTATATAAAACGTTCCTCCTAGAAGTACTGTTGTATTGAATATGGCTGTGACAACTGTAACTTGATACAGTATACTCATTTGGAAGTTTTCATTGTCCTGGCATAAAAACGAGGACAATTCCATGTGTTTTGTGACAAACCACATAAAGATGAACGCACCTAGGTTATAATCAAATATGCGGACTTAGCACATTCGAACACCTCATTCGTTTTCAGAGTAACCTTATTTTGAGAAGCCATTCTTATTTTCCTCATTGTGTCTTCACACATATATAATAGACAACTCTATGGGTAACGAATCGGCGAGTTTCTGTACTCAAAAGATGTTTACAGAGAATATGAACATTGGTTATTCAGTCCACTGAGGCAGAAATCTACCCTAAAGCCACATCGATTAGCTGGTTGATGAGGTGTAGGTTGAGGTAAACTAAAACCATCTAACAAATCAGCACAGTTACTCTTGTCGGGCTCGCATTTAACGGCAGACGGCAAACCGATCTACAAGATACTTAATGTACAGTTAAACTAGCCAGAAGATAGGAACATGCAGGCTAAACAAGCACACTTGGCATCACTTTAAGTATGTTTGTAGACAAACTTATCAAATACATGCAAAGCGTTAATTCTTATGTAAATTGTTGACAAAGAAGACACGACCGCTTTGTTTAAACTGTACGTAGCGAAGGTCAGTCCATGTTTTTATGAATTAGAAATATGCTTCTGTGAAATGGCAAAACCGCCAACGGTAGGTTAACAGAGAAAGTGTGTTAGTGTTTTAGAAGTATATACTAGCATACTGAGAGTAAGTGCAACAATAATGTAGTTGTGAAAAAGTAAAAACATCATTATTGTGAATGGCTCAAAGAACCAGTCCGAATTATTTTTGTATTCGTGAACATAGTGTGTGATTGGAATGAAAATCAAGACGGTTTTAACGTGGATTGTTTTCAGGCAATAGACCCGGTACAAAATTTCACGGCACACAGGAATGCTGCTAGTAATGTCAGTTGAAATACTTCGCGATTTTCTTCATCACACTCTGCTTAGTATATCAAGCTAATCCAACGCCCATCAAGTGGCTGGTGCCAATTAAAAAACATCCATGTTTCACCCAACACTATTTACTCAATAATTAGAACATTCGTACAAAATAGAACAAAATTGTGTGATTGATCCAGCAAGTGTTATGGTTTGTCCAAGAAATTAGCCAACTCATGCAGATCCAACTTGCCATCATGATTGGTATCATGCGATTTGATGAAATTCTTGGCTTTGGTTCGGTCGACTGCACAATTCTCAGATTCGAGATACTTTTGCAATTCGGATGCGGAGATTTTGCCATCTCCATTGTGATCGAACGCCTTGAGGACTTCGTTCGCTTTTCTGAGACTGAAGGAAAATTTGTTGAGATAAACATAATTAATATATGCTTATGTGAACTTTCGCCATGGTGAACAAAACAGTTACAGTTAGTCTAACTGTGTACAACATTATGTTCTTGCACATACCTGACCTTAACATGAATTATGTACTAATGATAACAGTTGACGCTAGCCCCAATTTTGTAACTGTTTCATGATACGTATAAATGTAGGTTATTTTCATTCATTGGGAACCGACAGAATATAACCACATTGTTTATAATCTCCCATGTCTTCTTACAAATCACAACTACTCACTTTGGCATTCTGAATGTGGATCAAACGAGTAGTACTATGCCAACGTCCTCATCTAGTTGGTTGGTATATATATATAGATTTCGTTCTCAAACGCGTTCTCATTTTCTGCCAAACTTCTGACATTGATAATGCCAACTTTGGATTTCACAAGCACAGTTAATCGATCAGGCAATTATCACGACTGGGGCTTATTATTAGCTTAAACACATGTGACCTGGTCAGGTTAACAGAAGATGGAATAGCTGATGCTCTGAGGTGTGTAATATGATGAACTTTCTCTAAGTTTGTAGGCAGCATATCTATTGGAGTTTTCAGTACTTCCTGTTTGAAGTTGTTGGACGTAGACATGCTCTGTTTAGAGTGCCTAAGGTGTTACCGACTAATGTTCTGATTAATTATGACACAAAGCGTTGTATTCAACTGCATTGCAAGAAATGTGATGCGGTGGTAAGTTCAACAACGCTTTTTGTAGAGTGGCCGGGTTTCCTTTAATTGTAAGAGCTTTCCAGCAGACCAACTTATTTTGAGTCGCTTCTTCGTACAACACGAAATGAATTTACAAGATATACATTACCATATACGTTAACGAGGAGGAATACAACTATGTACAACTCCAGTGATTAAACATAATAGTATCTGCCGTTATACAATCAGTGACATGTACAATGGAAATTCTAATCAACAGGCAGTAGTAAACAAACAAGACAAACACATCTGTTCACTTGCAACAGTTATTCACGAAATTGCTAATTTAGGAGTATGTCTGTCTTCTGCAGCAATCTTGCTACTTTCGCAAACAAAAAGGCTGACAAGCATACATACTGCACACTGCTTTTAATAAGATTTGGTATAAAAAATAAACGTCTCAATTTTCCCATCATTCGGATATTTCTTACAGTACTTTTGAAAACATAAATAAGACAATGAAAACATGCAGATTATGTGACGTTCTCCTAAGTAACGCTTCGTACATTCTGATCACACATTAACATGTTACCGATTTTAAACATTAAGATAAGGTTCCATGGGTGGGGGCCGAAATAATGGTTTAAGGGATTAGACAGCACGACAAGGGAATGAAGATTGAATAAATGGGGATACCGACTACCAGACTGAAAGTCCACAAGCCCAATGTCTCACTTCGACTCTTTATGTCAATGTTTACCAGTTGGCTAGCTTATCTGTTTGAACCGGTTAGAAAAAGTTTCAGTAAGTACAGCCTGAAGGACAGCGTTGAACTCGTTTAACCTTCATTTCCGTGTCTGTCTGTCTAATCCCTTAAATAATTATTTCGGCCCCCAACCCATGGAATCTTATCACGTTTAAATTTGGTTAAATGTACATGTGTACTCAGAATGTACGAAACGTTACTTCAGAGGACATCTCAGTATTTTTATTTTCTAATAATCGTATTCATGTTCTTCAAGGGAAGGAACTGTTTTACAGAAGATTCATACAGTTTATTTAGGAGCAAATGGATTTATCATACGTGTAGTGTATCGAAAACCTTTGGCTGTTGGATAAGTGTCAGTGTCATGACACTACCAAAGAACAGCATACCCAAGTTGTCACTGGCTGTTTGGAGATCCGTGGTAGTCGGAATGCATGAACAAGTCATCTGAAATGTGTGAAAATGTGACCTAACGTTATAGATACACGTGTTTTACAACATCACTCTCAGCTAACTGTAGATTCTTTAACACGGTTGGTCACTGAAATGAGGAAATGCGTTCTCCGAACCGTAATCCGTACTACTACTGAACTGTTCGGGCTTCCAGCCATCTATAATGCGACTGTCTGACTTGGGCCGGCCGGTTTCATTCAGAACCCCTCAGTTCTAAAAATCAAGCTTACATTTTAGACCAGCTGGGATTTTTTACAACTGGCTTATCTTTTAGTTTAATATTACAGTAGGTTTATTTTCGACCCAATCTTGCGTTCGATTTAGAGTCCACTTGCCGGCGATGGGTAGCCCAAACGATTACACCTATCTTGAGTGCTCAACTTTGTCATCCCTAGATAAAAGTGAGAGTTTTTCACAGTGAATTGACGTTTTTAATTACGTCAGTGGTAAACTGTTATTCTTCCTTTCCAAAGAGTTAGATTGTACTTTGTGATCTCGTCAGGGTGTTAGTTCTCAAATCGATTGCGTCTTCAAACAGTTACAAAACGTTGTTGTTATCTGGAAGTAATATCCATTCTAAGGTTTTACGTTGGTGATTGAGGAGAGTAAACGAAAGGTTAACATCTGCCTATGTGTCTCTTATCGTTATTTGCAACTTATCAACCTGGGTGTCCTCCAGGATGTACCTTTTCGTTTTGTGTATCCTCTGATTCGCTTGAACTAAGTACACTTTAGAAATAACTGTTTTTGCTACAGTGTGTTGATGATATTGTCGTGCGTTAGGGCGACGTTCAAATTTGAGTCCTAGGACCGACTGGATTTGTTCTGCCTCTTGCGCGTATGTGTGCTTTTGTGTGTATAAATTTCTTCACCACCTTTTCTTGCTTCTCATCATACAGTCAGCCTGATTATTCGGATGGCCTTTATTCATTCGGGCTAACTTGCTGCCATCCAGCTGGTATCGCTTTATTTTGAAGTCTATCACGTGGGGTTGATTTTGGAGACTGCATTTCTGGATGCGATAAAATTCCCACGTTCTTACGGGTGTTCTGAGCTTTGACCTAAAGACTGCCTGTGTATTTATGAATAAAGTCAAGTTGTTGCCTTACAATTCGTCGGGGCTCTGAGGGAAAGGGTTTTGGACCATTCGTTAGGAAGCATTTGTTTATCGGAGGTGGTACACCTCGAGCTATACCTAAAAATCAGTCAGTGTTTTAGAAGGGGTCCCTCAACGGTGGGTCACGAATTGCTTGCTTTTGGTTTACAGCCAGCTGCTGTCACTATCGGTCACCATGTTGTAGTCATTTGAAAACAGTTTGCTCTGGTCGGGGTAATGAAACGGAGTTGGAAAACAGACGCCACGTAGCCGTAAACTTGCCGATATGACTACCTTTCTGGTTCCTTAAGCACGATGTACAAAATCTGGATCAAGTGAAGTGATGCAGACACATGGTATGAGCAAATGTTCCAAATGTTTCGAAGTGTATTGCTTGGAGAAAACAAAAATGGGAAAATGTTGGACTTCAAGGGAATAGTGGTAAACTTGCCGTCAGTCGTCGTCAGTGGTGATGATTGCATCTCACCGTTTGAATGTGGACTGAAAGTAGTGTTGTGAATTGCCCTCAAAGACATTGAGTCTCAATTGGGTCCCAATAGCAAGAGCATTTGTTACAGCCCGTACTGTTGTTCAACAAGGCTTGAAAGTCGAAAAGGATTTTTATGTGTCACCATTCTAAACGCTGCCACTGAAAACCAAACAAACTTGGCTAACGAAGTCAAACTGAGTGACGTTATCATGCTACACATTCTCAAGGCATTTAACTACGTAGATCGTTTTATTGTTGAAGAAAGTTTTGCAAACACGGCGCAAACGAGGCTTTACTTCTGTGACCCACTGATTGTCTCATGGATCAGAATTTTTTGGTCATTATCAACGGTAATCATTTAGACAGATACTACTGAAATGGCCATGTGCTATGGACTTTCACACTAAAATCATGTCAGCTCACGTTACTGATGTGTATTACCAGTATAACCAAGATTTTAAGTCCGACCACCTTTGTATGAAGCAACAGCTTTGCGTCACTGATCTTACGTCGAGAACGGTTAATTTGTGATATTTATGGTTCCAGTCACATTTGGTGGTGTTCACTGACAAAGTTGCTTGATCATTCTGGGGTGATACCTAGGTAAATGCTCGTTTGATTTTAGCTGGAGGATGCAATTAGCACTCCTCGCCAAACTCCAAGTACAAAAGCCATTAAGTTAACTGAACGGTGTTTTAGTGGGTGATAAGTAGTGGGGGATTCAGTTGATATAACTTACACACATTTCACTAATGATCTTGCAATTCTTATTCACACATACTTCACGACAACCTGTTTTGAAAAGAAGCTAGAGTTAATGATTCTGTCTTTAGTGAAGCAGGCCAGTACTGTGTGCTAATGACTTGATCAAGGTTTGAACATTGGTTAGACTAGCAATCTTACCGGTTTCTCGATTCAACTTCGTTTAAATGCCTAATTGATTGATCGTTTGACGAATGCAACAGAAAAGTTACTACATATTATTTGAGGGGTTGTCGGGCAGCCTAAACATCACTTGCAAAACAGAATGCAACTGGACGTTTATTTGAGGCAAACTGATCATGCCTAATGTAAGATCAGAGACGTTGTGGCCAGCACAGTTATCTCTGGAAAGTGTGGTAGGAGTTCAAATTTCGTCCCTCACAAGGCTGCGCACAACTGGCGTACTACAACAAGATCGAAACAAGAGTATGGTTTTCTTCACGCGAAAGGCATCGAAATGTTACTTTGAGTGTAAAAGCTATGATTAACTGTAAGTGGCGCTCAAGTTTTGTCAGCCAGTCTTCTTGCGACATACCAGTACTAATTTTAAAAGTGGTTGAATTCTCAAAACTCGTCAAGTTACTAAGTCCGGTGAAGCCTAACGCAAGAAACCCTTTGCGGCGTAGTTAACATTGAGATAAAACTTGTTAATTTGCTATGGATGCTGGAAGTGTTTTACCATTAATTTCCGCAATGTCGCATTCTTTATATTCGACTGCAAGCCGGTCGGTAAATTTTGTCTCACCTGTTGCCTAATGAAAGTTTGTGGAGTCATAATACTATGAGCCACAATTTTTGGATAGTAGCCGAGAATCATGGCCTCTGATGAATGCAGTCGACCTTGAAACGGCTTTCGAGGGAGAAAGGCGTCAACCTTGATGTCTGATTAACCTACTATACATTTCGGAAAGTCAAATTGTTGATAGTGGTCAGTAAAAGTGAGTTGTATACTTTCAAATCTAGCTCTCGTGTCTCATGAGACTTTGTTATTTTTGAGAATTTCTAGTAAGAGGCAAATTGGCTGGGTACATCGGTACAATCGACAGCGCAGTCAAACAAGGTTCACAAAATAGAAGTAGTTTTCTACGTATTACAGATAGTTCGGACTTGAAGTAATTTTGACTTCGAAGAGTCTCGGGAACCAAACCACCGATCAGATTTCAGTCGTTCGATTTCTTACCGTGTACTACTAGGAACGCCTCATATAAACTTTCGTGCTAACATAAACAAATGATGATTCAAGGCACACACTAGATGCATCCACTCGGGACACAAAGTCAAGGTTTCTAAATATTTCTTCACTGGTATACTCACTCCGGTGAAGCTACTCTGCTCTCCAAATGTTGCAATGATTTCTAGTCAGCTGTTGTTTGCTGTACTTCCAACCGTGCTTACTACATCCCCAAGAAGCTGTGATTCGGTATATTTCACCTCGCCAGTCTTCTTTAAGTGTTTTCTAGTTTTCATTCGTGTTGTAGCCAAAATGATTAATCGAATAAGCTAGAACTATTGTACTATTAATCTGCCTATTTTTACATCTATTCAAACAAATTTAAATCTAAATGAACTATACCTACACCATCAAGTTTCTACAAACTCTAACCATCATATGTATCGTGTGAATCGCGTGATAAAGGTAATATATCAAAATATTACACACATGATACGAACTGTAACACTATCACTCTCCAGTGGAACTGACTACACATCACATGTGTTCTACATAATGATATGTAACAGATACGGTACACGCTCAATCAGTTGTCAGAGCGCGTGAATTCGAAGGTTGTCGTTATCAGTGTCTCAAGTCTGGCGGAAAACGGGAGCGCTTTTCAGATCAAAATATGTATATATACTGACAAGGTAAATGACGATATCGACACAACCGCACTTGTTCCATTCCCAGTCAAAATGCCAAAGTAAGTAGTTTTGATTTGTAAGAAAAATAGAATACATACGTTATGAGAGGGATACATTTTTCTATCATATCAGTCCTAATAAAACGTATATCCAAATCCAGCCTACTGTTATCTATTTTAACTAAACTGAACTATTCGCAGTAGTAAATGTTGATGACTATCACGAATAATGTTACAGCTCACAAATCCATTCTGTAACTGATGTAAACTGGTTACATTAGTAAATGTTCTCTAATTTCAAAAATAAGGCAACATTTCATGAAAGCCTAGACCAATTTAATTGTATACCATGGTCGACTTCATAATGTGAATAAATATTTTCGTTTAATCCAATGATTTTCCTACAGCCTCAGAAAAGCGAACGAAGTCCTCAAGGCATTCGATCACGACGGAGACGGCAAAATCTCCGCATGCGAATTGCAAAAATATCTCGAATCTGAAAACTGTGCAGTCGACCGAACCAAAGCTAAGAATTTCATCAAATCGCATGATACCAATCATGATGGCAAGTTGGATCTGCATGAGTTGGCTAATTTCTTGGACAAACCATAACACTTGCTGGATCAATCACACAATCCTGTTCTATTTTGTACGAATATTTTAATTATTGAATAAAACTTACCTCGCAGACTTGTTATCTTATTGTGTATTCATTTGATAATAGAAGAAGCATTTGTCGACCACAATCCAGTCTGCAATCAATTACTGGGGTTGCCTCCTTCCTCTATAGACAGATTCAGTGTCAATATTTGCGTGTTCGCCTTCTAAAAGTCCACTGTGCGTTGCCAATTCGCTTGTATCTCTAATTCTTTCAAAAGGGTTTTTGCAATAATGGCAACATGAAACCGAAATATTTCTTACCTAGGGTATGGTATCCAAAGATTTTGAAATGTGTTGTTCGTCTGATTGTGGTACAGAAACTTGAGTTGTTTAATGTCACTTTGATTTCAATGGTATCGTTGAAAATCGTCTGCCGTATATCTGTTTCTAAGTTCTTATCACGGAGTTCAGTCTGGTCTTCCAATTCAGTATTAGGATGGATTAGAAAGAAGAAACGCTTTTCTATACCACCTGAATGTAGAGTGCAATAGCAACTTCATATTCTGCTGAAAAATTCAGTATTGTTAATTGTTAATCGTCGAAAGATTAAACAGGAACGTTTATTTTCAGTTGCAATTTCGTCTGGGATCTATTGCAACCGAATTCATTTTCGTTAGTGAGGTTCACCGTTACTGTACAAGGTTTATGTTAATGAAAATTTCCTGTTGTTACTACAATAAGTGCAATCTAGAGCACGATAACGGTTGATGTGAGCCTCAACCATTAACGGCTGAAAGTATTCTCTGTTCTCTACTTGGAGTAGGAATAACATATTTGAGTTTATTTGCTGTGACTACATCGTGAGGGCGAGTGTTATACTTCACTGCTTTGTACGTTCACGTTGAAGATTTTTCTATTCTGCTACAGGTTTATGATTTAAGCACACCATACAACTCGCAATTTATTAGAAAACGGAGGCAAAATCTACAGTTCACTTATAAGTTTGGTATAAATTGATATAGATTGTGTGTCTGTTTGTGCTCCGGATCCTACTCTGGTGATTACTATTAGTAGTGAAAACGCAAACCAATATGGAGTTGAACAATATCTGCATAATCATTAATCAAAAAAATGACAAGGTGTTGACTTGTTCAGTAAAACCTGTCATCTAATCAGCACCAGAAGAACACGGTTTTGCTGGCATTCTTCAGCAGTACACAATCCGATCGTATTCGATTTGTTAGTTTTCAGGGTAATATTGCTATCCAACAATACTGTCTCTTTACATAGAATATACTTAAATCTTCACAGTTGAAAGTTCAACCACTATATCTAGGGAGTCATTTCGAAGTTGATTTCTGATCATTCGTTCATTTTTCGACGAAATGTCCCAAATTTGGTATGTTATGTTTGCGAACTGTTGAAAAATTGAGAATGGATTGTCCACAAGAAGTACCAAAAATACATTACTTTATTTCGTGTAGTTGGGCAAACCGTAGTAAATGCGTAGCAACTTCTCGTTTGCCTCATCATATATGGATGGATTCTGGACAGCTAAAATGCACTAATTTTCCAACTTGAGACAATAATCGTGATGATATACAACCATAAATTACGGCTGTTCTAAAAGTACTCAAGATCATGCGTTTGTATTAGGTAAAAAACGGAACAGACTGTTGTGTGCATACTTCTATACGGGTCTGATTACCTTAACTGTTCTGATAAGTAGTTTCACAGATTTGGTGGTTCAGAAGTGCCCAAATTACGAAGACTGTGGATAACGGTTGAATTTGAACTAACGACAGAAACGGCATACACTGACTCGATAAGTTTTCCACTAGTTTAGACGAGACTGGACACCATTCGAACCTAGATACCCGCCCCATTTACTGTAGGATGGAATCCGCCCAATTTTTTTAGGTGATCAAGTACCAAAGCAAGATTTTTAAATTAGTTTATACTAGAATTCGTTAACGCCACCAATGAGCATTGAAAATGTATCGCTGATAGGTAGTCCGATGTATTTGATAGTTTGAAAGAGATGAATTTTGGAAGAGAGTAGAGTGTAACAACCAACTTTGCTACGGACTGCTAGCTCTCCTGTGTTCACCTTGCACATCACGCTACAATTCTCCTGAGCTTTCTGACGTAATTCGGAATATAATGAGCACTATTAATAGATGTGCGGATGCAAATTCCCCACTTTATAGACAGTTGCTGCATATTAGTCAATAAGTTCGGTTTCTGCAGGTTGTGGTTCATTTATATCTGAAGGCTACCCTGAGATTTCTGTTGAATAAATAAGACAGTTATGTGTATCGTTTCCTTCTAATCTGAACCTTATTCATAGAGCGTTGTGACTCTAAGTTTGAATAAATCCCCATCCAACTAGTGTGTATCTTAAGAATGAAATCCGAGAGCCAGTTTCTACTCCATGTTTCAATCTGTACTATCAGTGAACTCAAACCCGTGATCTCAACTCCAATATATTGTTTTATCAGGGTTGGGTCAACTATTTGCAACATACAAACTCACATCGATCTGTAGCGGCAAGATTTTCCACCAACGTGAATAATATTTCGGGTTAGTATTTCCGAACCATAAACGGAACGGATATGGGAAAAAATATTGTACGTTGTGCTGATGTTCATTATTAAGTAATTCCTGTGTGTATCAAATTAACTGTAAGGATTGTCAAGCTTCATACATCGGACAAACCGCCCGGCAGCTGGAAATACGCACCAAAGAACACGTAAGATGTAATAAGAAACCTCCGACCGACCCTCAACAACTTTGGAAATTAGAACATGATTCGGCCATTGCAGCACACGCAATTCTCAACCAACATCAAGTTGACTTCGATCATCCAACTGTGCTCATCCAACTGTGCTTTGTTTCCGTAATCACAAAGAACGCTTACTGACAGAAGCCTTGCTGATTGCTAATACACCACAGGCGGTCAATCGATCCGATGGCTTGGAATTGTCAGCTGTTTGGCGCGACTTACTGGGTCAACAACAGTGACACCACGTAGGAGAGGTTTGCGGCAGTCCTATCACCCACCCCCTATCCCAGACAATCTACACGCACGCAGATTAAACACATACAGACTCACACACACACACGAGCACACATTAATTCTCTATGCTTATTCGCACCTGGGGATCTTCACGTGTTGACCTCTGGTGAACCGTGAACCCTTATATCCTACTGGTAACCTGTCTACACACCGCAGGTGAAACACACAAACATGTCCTAGTTGATGACTGCCTAATTTGAAGCTTGTACATTGTAAATTTTCTGATTTAAATCGCTTGATAAAGGCTCTCCGAGAGGGTCGAAACGTTGCGAAACCGATAACTCTTTTGGTTTTTAACTCGTTGTGGCTTAACCAAGGAATTACTTAATATTTCGGGTGCTAATAATAGGTTTTAAAAAAATTCAAACGTTTTACCTGGACTCATTGATTGTCATCTTAGAGTATACAGTACATATTTATGTCTAAAAACGCAGTAAAGACAGACCAACTAATTAGTTAAGATTTTGCTAGCTATCATGTTATAACGTGAAAAGTAACGTATCAGTAGCGACCTGCCATACAATTTTACATTTCAAACCATGTTGTCGGAAACGTCTGGAAATGTGAAACACCTGTATCAGGTCAACAGTAACGAATGTTGAAAGTCCCCATCACGTTCACTCTTTACGTGAAAAAAGAATATATTATCAATTCTGAGAGAGCAGCTACTTGGTCTAACAGCTCATGCGCAAATATGATCGAAAGATAATTGCTGGTTAAAATTGCTGCGCAGAATGACAGTAATTAACGCTCTGACTGCGCAGAATCACTTCAGTTAGGTTGGTGGTGCCACCAACACGATGTAACTTACCATGGACGAGCACGGCTTTCGGTTCGCACTACTTCGGGTTTATCTCATATAATAGAAAAAAACGATTTAGCAAAACTGAATAAACAACCCCTCTTGAACACCTCTGTGGCCATCATAGAAGCTTGGTTTTTGTTTACACGTCGTCATCAATCCTTTTGAGAGCACTAGTTCTTTAGTCACCTACTGAGGCTATTTTTACTATAGTGGACGCCGTTTCGTTCTACTAAGGCATACTTCATCACGACTATACATTCGAGACAGTCGGCTGTATATTTAGATCGGACGGGTTCAGATTACAGGTTTGCTGTCATCCTGCGTTCTCGGACACACTTAATCTGTTTACCAGATTCAACAAATTTCTTCCTCAGGGAAACTAACTAATGAAGTATTTTCTCCTAGTGAGTATGTGACTTTGATGAAACTCTAATCCCTCGTCATTCTTCACTGTCTGTGTATGAGTGAAAATTTCTAGATCGTTTTTGGTCTTGTATTCATCAAAATATTAAATCTCAAACTGACAATACCAGCTTATTCCACGCTATAGGTAAAGTTTGTGAAAAGTTTTGGATAAAAAACAACCTGGCTGCAATTTGTGCTGGCAGATATGGGTAAACTTTCAATTACTAATGATCCGTTCAATGATTAGTTATTAGGAATAGGCTCATTATTTGTTTTCACAGAATTGAACTATCTGCTATTTGGCCCGAGTTTGTGTCATCTAACTGGGACGACACATATGGATTGATGTACACTGTGAAACCGATTGCTCCGCTTGGTGACATTAGCCTGTTCCACAATATTGTAATTTCTCTTGTGTTCACTAGACGATTAAGCCCATATTTCTCATAGTCCAACTCATAGATACATAGGTGTATATGTGTCCTCATAGTTGGATGAAAACCAGATTGAGCCACACGAACTTCGAAACTTGACAAAGTCAACTTGGTTATATCTAATCTGAAACTCATCACGTTCAACAGTATGTCATACATACTAACAACTCTAACCACGGTTTACACAATCTGGCATTTTATTTTGCAGGTTACGGAAAGATCACGGAGTTATCAATTAGTTTGGTTTTAATAGGGCCAGACAGACTCGGATCTACTAACTGACAGTGAGAGTAGTATATTTTTCCAGGAGCTGTGGAGTTATCCCAAACATGGCTGTACTTTCGTAAAGGCTCGTGACACAGTCCATGCTAGCAAACTGTGTTTAAATAAACTGCCTGAACGCACAGCAATCGATTGTTACGTATTTGTGTGCCTTTGTCGTGTTTTTATCAGAAAACTCAGACTGATATAGAGCTCTGCTTTACTTCCGTAACCCTTCATGGTATAACTGCATACTTTCGTACATTCGCAGAGGGGCCAAAGTAGAGTTATAAAACGGTGGCTACAGCACAAACATCAACCAGCCTATTCAACTATGAGTAGTGACATCAGTAGTGTTTTTTATCCCACTCAAGGGCCGTAGGCGATTGCTTTTATCCGATTTGCAATCGTCTGTTGGATTGTAATGAACTATAAACGGTTGATTTTGATTTGTGAGCGATGACAAATAACGTAGTTTATAACAATTACAAAGTAGAGCGTAAAACCGATCGTGTATGTTTGAACTCCACTGTGTATACAACATCATGCAGAATGTTCCGTTCGTGCAACGAGCCCCGTCAGAGAACATGAAAATCTAAGGGGTAAACGCTGTTACGGAAGAATACTACTTCTTTTCCGTATATCAAAAACGATCGCTGAAGGGATTAAGAGAGTGATCGTTATATACTACACGGTTTCTATTATTTTTTCAGTGTTCTTTGCAAGTACGGCTGCAGTAAAAAAAAAGTGCCTTGCATGAACGTTGATATAAAAGGACAACAGTGCATATAAAATTGTTAGACTTGGTGAGATTAATGATTTGTCCATGGCGATATCAATGGTTGTAATTTTCAGAAGTTACACTATGGGCCTTTGTGGTCATCCTAATACTACACGTTTACACAGACTGAGACCAAAACGATTCTCCAGTTTGATTGACTAGATTATCTCGTCCTCACATAGTCATTTCAACTAGATACCTAAACGAACTGCCATCTCCTAACCCAGTTGTGTACAGAACCTGCAAGTAGTTGATCCTCATAACCAATAAGAAAGTGACGAGGAAATGAAAACGAATATCTCCGGACGAACTCCGTGTTGGAAGAATCTCACACTTACTCTATTGCAAAACAAATCGATAGAAACGCTCAACTAGTCGAATTAGCATTCTTTACGGTACAAGTTGAGTTATGTAAGTACTTGGTTATTGCTTTTACAAATATCTATTAAAATGGGTACAAAGAATATACCGGCGATGAAATCACTTTCACTTCAATTACGTGAATGCCAGGTTACACCTATGGCCAATTACTGAATTCATATATCGAACAAAAAAAGGGATATGAAATGTAAGTTATCAATCACTGTCACATTTTCCAAATTTCAATCAGGTCGATAAGGTGAGAACTTTATAGGAACCTTTTGACCCACTATAGTGGCATTCTACGACAAATGTGTGTGAGTCGTTTTACTTGCACCTGGCTTTATGTTTTCTACACAAAGCGGCCAGAATTCATAATGACGCAAGGTGAACCTGAGCAGGTGATTCGACTTCACGTAATACTACATCACTTACAGCGTCCTATGGCTCAACCCAAACCTGCCTCCTTTGCCTCCCCATCAAATGAAGTACACGTCAACTTAGCGTCACTATACGGCTCTTAAGTTGACCAAAAGTAGACAGTTTCCATCTCATATTTCTCGGAAACCACAACTCTTCTATTGGTTGTTGTCTTGCATCAACTACTTAGATGAGGAAGATTGAAACTGCTACGGTTCACCGAACGTGCTGCTCACGTCTGTTGTCAGAAGTCGATGTGATTTTTATCTAATCTTCCTTCATCCATACACATCAAGAGCGTACGATATTCACGAACGAAATGTTTGACCATAACAAGAGAAGCCATTGGGACATTTGGCGAAATGTGATTCTGCTGAACACGGGGTGCTTAGATCTGAAGCGACCTATTACATGTGGCATACGTTAGGTTGCCTTTGCTTGCTTTGTTGACTAAACCATTCTGATCCAACAATAATGGTAATTTCGACAATCCCTCGGTCACTTACATCATCCCTGTTTCCTGTTTGGTTTATTGATTTCAAGATGAATATTTAACCCTATGTATACATTGACAGATGTACAGTGGCTGAGAACTGTCATATCAGAGGCACGTCAGAGGTCGTCCTGAAAAGAAAAAGCACTTAGAAAAGTGGTACCCATTTGAAATGCTGTTTTCGAAACACGACATAAGTCTGCTGTGAAGTGCGGACGTGATATTGAACTCTGCAGCACGGAAGCAAGTTCATTCGCTAAAATGTTGTTTTCATTATAATGAAAAGTTCGTGGATTCACAAATCAAGTAACCACCTATAGAGAAAGGTATTTTGTTGGATGCAGTATTGCAAGTCAACTGCTAAGATGTGTAACTACTTTGCTAAAATTGTTAAAACAACTACACCCAAATGCATTTGTTTGTTCCAGAGTTTTGCTACTAATACTTTGATGAACTGACTTAAATCATTCTGATCTTATGCCTCTTCCTAAATAACAGAAGTAACATCACGTACAAAAATCAGAACGAGAGGATAAAATAGATGACAATAAACGAGCTTCATTTGTGTAATGTGATAATGGTGGTTCTTGGACTGCTGTCTTAAGTTATTTCAGTGTTAATGGGTAAATACCAGCCTGTGATTATCTTCCAGGTCGTCACTGTTCCCTTCAAACTAGTTGGGGTAACATTGAATACTTAGTCTGGCTACTTACTGCCAACATTGTGAGTCACTTTATGTTTTTGAAAATGGATTTTACAAACAGCCGTTCCGAGCTGGTTTCATCAAGTTCCTAATAGTTTACAGGAAGAGCAAGCATTGTGCATATAGAGAGACGGGTAACACTGGTCAGCAAATGAAAATGAGAGGTGGGGGTACCACGGTCAACTGGAAGAGACTGGAGTCGATGGTGGACATGTAGGAGTGGCAAACGTACCTGCCATGAAAAACACACCCGTCGGTATCGAGTGGTTCATGCTAGCTTGTGTTCCAAATAAGTAGGGTTTAATGAGATCAGAGATTTCGACCTGTCTAGGAAGTCCTAATCGCTGGGTTATCGACTGGAGTTAACAGACAGCAACTGTGTCTCCATTTCGAGAAGATCGGGCAACCTGATCATTACTCACAAGCTGAGGTGGTTGAGCGTTCAGATAGGATAATTCGGTCGTACCTAACGTGAGGTCAATGGCGCAGTGGTAAACACGGTTGCTTGCTCATGAACAGCGTGTCTGGCAATGGCGATGATATGCATTACTGACGAGCTCTAACGAGAGCGAAACTCTAGTCTACTGCTTCTTTTCAAATGGGGCCGACTGGAAAGTCTATGGGGATGCGACAGCTGCAATCACTTGTGGGCAATATTCAGCTTGTAATTGGGGTGTAACTGGTTAGTGTGGTGGAGGTTCCGTACGAATTTTTCCCACGGATGCGCACAGAACTCGTGGAGTTAATTGCCACAAGTTGTTACGGTTGATAACCGTGACAATCTGATGGCTATGGAGTCAGTTTGGCAAACATATCAGCTTATTCGGCATGCCTATTCTGATTTTATTTGATGGCTAACGTTTGGTAGGTAGAACCCATTGGTGTTAGAAGTAATTTTTTGAATAAAGGCAAACCAATTCGATTGCAACACTTTCGATGAAGGTCATACGGTACAATCGAAATGTTAAATACTACGAATTGTTCCTGCAGTTGTGTTCTTCTTAATCCATTCACTAAAAGACGAAAGCCATTAGCGCGGTGATCACGAATCATTTCTGATATTTGTCTCTTGCCACAAAGGAGAATAACAAAGAAAATGATGAAGGAACCATGAACGGGTTATGTACTTGGAACGGCACCAAGTGATGAGGTGACGAACGATGCGATAATCATTTTAAATCGCGTTCCAAATTCGGCAGCTGGTAGTCATTCTGACAAGTACTACGCACAACAGGCACGGACAACTTCAACTTCGTTTATGATTGCTTACGTTTTGTAGGCTTCTCGGAGTAAAATTCATCCGTACTAAACATGTTCCGAATGTGTTGGATTTCGTCCTGTAGAATATTCAGTGTTGTGCTTGTCGCGGAGCATTCCCTTATAACAAACCATCGTTTCAATTACAATTACGAAAGTTTTAACGAACCAAGATGCGTTGAAGTCCTTTGGTCCAATACTGGATAGGAAGAGCAACAAAATTGAGGCGCAGAAACGCATTTCATTTTGAGTTACCCGAGTAAATTAGGATGGCTGAAGTCTTTTCAACAGGTGGACAGCAAGTGGCTTCTCACTTGACACTCTTAACTAGTTTACTCATTAAAAGCAGGGATAAATTTTCGTTGTCGGAATTATCTCTAAGATTTGCGTAATTAAAATTGCATACATCTCAAGTTGAACATCACTCATACCTGCTTTCAGGTTTCACATTGTGATGGACTTTCTAGTCAGCCTGTTTCGGAAGGAAGCACTAAGACCGGGGTTAGGTCTTGGTGGGGCTCATCCGTGGTACATGTCCTTGTCACGGCATAAAACTGAAATCCAGCCACGTCTTCAAAAGGCATCCGTATTGGTGCCCCACAGTGATCTCATATTAGGCATAACCGACTACTCGGTAATGGTCACATATATGTTTTTGAGTCACAGCTGAGCACGTCAAACTTAATATATGTAGAATTTGGTGAGTGCACTTGACCATGGGTTTCCATTACATGAAACTCAAGAGTAATCGCACCACAGCTTGCTGTTAGTACAGTCAACTGTGCTGCAGTATCCAACTTTTATTCATTGGTAGAATTCAAATTCACAGCTGGACTGATTTTCTGTACAGCAGTTATTAGTCAATATATCATATATATTGAACTACGGATTCTAACATACGATGTTACTTGGCAAGCCTGTTATTTCTATTTTAATCATATGACCGTTAATTCATTCAGTGTTCAGATTGTTCACCGTCTGTCTACGATTTGGCGCTGTTATCTTTCTGGACTTAACAAACAGCAAACCTTGACTCCGTTTGTTTTTCCCCAAGGCAAACTATTTTCAACCGAAGGTCATTAACATTAGTGTCACCTTAGTATCTAGGAGGATTTCACTACTGCAAGCCGCGTAAGTAGTACCTAACAACACGCTATATATTCGCAGACGTACGGCACCATCCGGCTAGCAAACTCTAACTTAAACAAAAATCAACTACCATCGTTTCATTTTCTTATTGTGAGTAGTATTTATAAGGAATACTTCATCGTGATAAAATCGATTGAGTTCATAGAGCAAAAGTACGAACAATATACGGTACGAATTATATCAAACCACTGTGAGTAAGTAGCCTGATTGAAAAAATTGCACAGGTGTAATAAGTTAAATTGTTGGAAAAATCCATCTACTTTGGCAGCGCGCTGAAATAACATCACATACATTCGATTTTTTGAACCGTTACATGTGGCTATAGTTAGGTCAGCATCTTGACTAGAAATAGACCATCTTAATACGTTTGTAACCATTGGCTAGTTCTGATAACAACATTTTACTAGGAATAGTGATTGGCCGCACTGAAGCCGCTTTCGTAACACGGATTTTGTACACTATTGATTGAGTTATTAAGTACCAAAGAAGCAACAAAAAGAAGACTACACTAGTGAGTACGTTACCATCGTTTGGCTTCAGTCTACAATGTATCAGTAAGAAATTCGTCAATCTCGCGTACTCATGATTGGATATGCTTTCGTATGTTTTCTTTTGAGTAGAAACGTTAAGTAATATGTGACCATTATAATCAATGTTATTCAATGAGTATGTCACCACCATCTAACAGGAGATTAGAATCAGTTAAACAGTTACTTCGCAGGAATGGATGAAATAACAGTAACTCTGCAAAGGTCATGTTAATTATTTCGGACTGAATTTTCCGGCGGATTGAAGAATGTTGTCCCAATATAGCACAGGCAAATATTCTTCATGTACACAAGCAATATTAGAAGAGTCCGTTTAACTGAACATTAGAGCATAAGTGACAATGCAGGTGATTTCTTAACTAACGTAAATGACTATTCACTTTGGGCTGGCAAACAACAACGATTTGATTGCCCAGAAATGGGTGTTGCTGAGTTCCTCGACTGTTTTCCACTGAAGATAATCTATGTTAAAAGTTTAACTATTAAGACATGCGATATCATACAATATCATAGTGGGAAATAAACGACCCAAGCCACGTTCGGCGTGGACTAGAAGGTTTCAGTATGCAAGTACGAATTGAACGGCTTTAGTCATTGACTTGTGTCCTGTTTGCATTCAGTAATTCTCCAAAAGTTGTGCACACCTTATTTGCCCTTCTTATATGAAACAAAGTTCAATCAGTTGCATAAAGATGTTACACTATTCTGTTGTATTGTAAGGTATTCACTGGAAACACTGGAGTACAACGCGGTATGATTGCCCTATATGACAGCATTCGGAGCAGGAATTCCTTGCCTTCATTGAAGCTTAGTCATTTTCCATCTGTTTTTAATCACACTTACTTATTCACAAGGAAGTGTATGACTAATGACCCGTTTTTATTATTATCACTGTTTGTTTTATCGTTAAACAAAACTGTTAAAGTAATCTTCTGATCATCGATCCATCTATCAAAATACAGAAGCTTATCTCAGTCGTGAAGTTTCAAAAAGTAATCGTTGCACAGCATGTTGATATTTAACCAGTGCTGGTCCGTAAAGTATCATGTGCTTTTGATTATTCTACACATATATCCCCCACTAATTCCAGATCCACGTTAACAACTGGATTCTCGCTTAAGCTCTTGGTTTTCCATCCGAGGACAAAACATTATTAAGTCACAAGGAGTGTTAATTGAACGTGAGCAAGTGACATTCGCGTTTTTATGAACTTGTGATGTTCTCATTTTTCTGTTAGCTTAAGATATCGAAATATATGAATAGTTAGTGCGGAAAATTTATCTCCTGAATTGCTTTAGGCGTTTCTTGACGTGACGTGGTCTACTCTGTTTTCTCAGCGCAACGACTGAGAAGTATGTTGTTAAATGTTTAGCGAAAACAAGGGGAACTCTGAATTATATCTTCGGCGGAATTCAGCAAGATGCAACCACTATTCTATGTTTATTTTCAATGATTTTATCACGATCGCGCTCGTGATTGACCAATTGCACTCGGACGGATGAAATAGACAACATGTTAATTTTGTTTTCTATTTCAGTCGTTATACGAAGAAAAACTTGAAGCAAGCCAGAGAAATACTGTACCACTTTGATCGAAACGGGAATGGTAAATTATGTGCATGTGAATTGCAAACGCTGTTATCTGCATCTCACATGCCATTGGATCGTATAAGGGTTCAGGAGTTCATTAACGCGCACGATTTCAATGGAGATGGAGAGTTGGACGTGCATGAACTGGCCAGCTTTCTTGCATCTCGATAAAGCATACCTCTTTGTGAATAACAAAATAGACTTTATTAAAGTAAATACTGTATTTGTTGTTGTTAGATTGGGTTCCTACAAAACCTTTGTGGATGTAAGGCAGAAATTAAGAAGCATGTTTCTGTTGCGCCGCTTCAGTTATGGCCATCGTTCCCTTCCAATAAATATGCGGCAAATTCTGTTTCTTTTGAAATAAGCGTTTTATGGCATGCTTAAGTCGCGTGATGTTTAAACCCTATTTACTCTACCTAGGTCGATAACAGCAAATTAGGACTTAGTGGAAGTATAACTGGACTCATCAGTGATGCCTTGTGATGGTCACTCCAATCTTCCACCAATGAGTGCGTCAAAAATCTGACAAATCATTTTAGTGAGACTGAGTGTGAAGAGACAAACTCGATCATCTTGAGAAAACGCAGAACCGATTTCAAATTCCGATAGTGAAACGGATTTATCTAAAAAGTGGACCATACTGTGAACAGAAGTCGAACGTAAAGATCCCACTCAAAAGCGGTCGACCGAATGTGATGAACTCATGCAATTTGAGTGGTCATCAATTTGTAATTTTGCTTATTCTCATCGGTAGCACATGTGAATCACTTATTTGTATAGAACACGAACACAGTAACAAACGTCACGGACTAGGTTGTCTAAATTTAGGTGTGGTTGTGGGAAACCATGATAAATGGCATTGGCCGTGTTACCGTCTTTTCCAGGCAAATAATCAGACAGTACATATTGTTAAACAATCTGATAATTCTGGGCTTTTCTCAAACATCCACCACAAAGGTTAGTCAAATGGGTGACCTCTAAAGTTGGCCCCGCTCATTATGGACGTCTGACACCTGATGAGACGTCGATTTATTCGCAGCCAAGATAAGGAAAAACATTCAGATATTGTTGTTATCTTCATTTCTTCTTGCTGCTACCTGTCACCGAGGTAGTAAGAATGAATTCAGTCGCTATATAATCATGTTAGACAAGCTGGGATTACAGGTTAATTATTTATAAAACTGAACTGGAATTCGTTATATGTTTGACTGGTAACCACGTCAGCTGCAGAGTGTGGACGAATATTTTTGATTTTCTCTCTACAAACTCATTTTTAATCTACCCAACCTGAAGAGAACTATGAAGACATGAGATGGGTTTTGGATCTTCTACAGGTATCATTTATACAAAGGATGCTGCACTATTAGAGATGTAGTGGAAAAACTGGAAGATTGTGCGATTCATGGCTAGCAGTGACAAATATTTAATTACATAAGGAAGCCATAACGATTTTTAATATCATCCTGACACTCTTTGAGAAGACCACTCAACGTGATTAGTATGTTCAAACAATTGACATCTCAATAATCATGTCTGTGGTGGATCTTGCATTGCTCATAAACATGTGGTGATAACTGTTACAGAGTTTGTGCCAATCAAACACTCCAGTTACAAGGTAAAGTGAATGGCCATCTCTATTACACTGTCATACGTGTCCAGGGGAAGAGATCGGAAAGTCTGTTTTGATAAAAAATCTGTATTCAACTATGTTTTTTGGGACAAAATCTTTTCTTTCAAAACTAAATCCCGAAAGCATTGTTGTCGACGTTGTATGTTATTGGGACGACAAGCAAGACTAGAGACGTTAGCTAGGCACAGAGACCTGACGGAAACGTGAATAAATCCACGCCTGGCAGACAAACTGGGTAAATCATCGAGTAGGATTAAGTTTGAATAATTGAGAACAAACTAGTTTTCAAGTTCATCTTCGCAGCACAGCTGGTTTGTTAAAGTGTTGGTTTTTGCCAAAATTTTGAAATAGATGAGTTATCAGACAGTTGCGAAAACTTCCAATATGGGAAAGTAATCGTACAACTGGTGGTTCAGAATGCGCGCGTTCCCCAAAATTACAACTGAACTTTGGAGAAATGACGGAAAATTCAAACATCAGATTATAAATGGAAGAAATTAGGTCAACCTCAGTCGAAAGTTTACAAGCTACTCAGATAAACTGTGTAGCAACAACGAGATATTCTGGTTCCATATACCTAAAGGAATTGTAAACGTGTCATTGACTTAACAAGAAGGCCCCCAGGCCTAAGAATTTACACTTTGACGGTGATTATGTTAACCTGTAGACTCACAGATGCCCTTCAACAAAATATAACGTACCTGTTTGTCAGGATACAATATGGTGACCAAACATTTGACATTGTTAGTAAGACATTGTTAATTGTTCCCTTCATTCGGGTTTGTCTTTTGAGCAGAACTCACTGAAAATGCTCAAGTGGGGTGGAGCGGAGAAGTTACGCTGTCTAACTGAAGGCTAGGGTTGTTTGGAGATCAGCGTCGAAAATTGTCTGTCGACGCCAACAAGCTAGTGACGGCTCACAAGTTATCAATTAGGGGAGCGAATAGATGTGCTCAACATTTCAACCTTAAAAGTGAAATGTCAGATTATTTATACTAAATACAATAATATACTGGAAGACCACCCTAGATTTTTAAACAAACGAAAGAGAAGTCATTTGGTTCAGTATAGCAGTGACATTACATGTCTAACAGAATGTTTGGTAAACTAACTTTTACTTATCGTTGATTGCTATTTTCAGGCCTTTGAAGAAAATCAGTTCAAAAGTCATCCACCGTTGGGTAAGTCCTACTAACGAAGCTAATGTGTTTAGAGGTATTTAGTAGACATAATACGCTTACAGATTTCGATAGATCAAGTATTTCCAAAGTTATCCGACCTACTGCCCCCCTAGTTTTCCGAGTCCCGCATAATCGCCCTCTAACTGTTCAAACACAACCCCGTTGTCACTTTACAATCAAATTAGATTATATGAACACTAACGTTAAAACTGTCTATTTGATATTATCCAATAGAAAAATGGACATAGGGCCGAAGGTTGATGAAACTGACTGAAGTCTGTAAAAACCAACGTTGCAAACAGCCATTTTCGGTAGTTCTCATCAGGCATATACAGTTACAAGAGATTCATTAGACATATGTAAAACAGGAATATGGTTATACACAATGTCAATAGTCATGGAAATTGTGGATGACTGTCTACCCGGGTGGTGATGGGTTTGTTTGTGTGTATGGGCTCGTTATGTTTACGTGAATCGTGTGAGCGGTGTGTGATAATGTGTTAATCGGGTCACTGGGACATTCGGTTTCAGACGCTTTACATATGGTTGGCCAGGGGAGTGTAGTGCCTGCATGACTTTCCTCTGGGCGTACAGTCGGCGGTTGTAAAGTTTGATTGCGATCGCCTCTACCGTCGGTAACAGTCTCGCCTTGACGACTCGAGACTTGACGTAGGGCAATTTGTAAATGATTGTGAACACTGTCGGGGGCGACTTGATGACCTGAGTCGGTCAGATGCGATCCGACAGCACTCGGGATCGGTTTCGTTATATCGTTACGTAGCCACTTGGAAAGGTGCTCTTGAATCCTGCCTTATAATCGTTGAGTGATTTTCCTAACATAACCTGCTTGATAACAGTAGGTGAGAGAGTAAATACAGAATGGCGAGGAAAACTTCGGTGAACTATCTTTAAGATGTGTTTTATACATAAGTCCAATAAATCTCTTGTAATTGCATATGCCTGATAAGAATGACCGAAAACAGCTGTTTGCAACGTTGACTTTTTATGCATTCTATAAAATGATGAACATCGAGCTGTGGGTTACTCAGAAGTAATCGTTGATCACACATTAACAGTTATGATGTTTTCCGTTTCTCTGTTTTTCACTTACTCTCCTTCACACCATTACACCGCTCTCAGAATGCGATGTCACCCTATTTGTGAAACAGCTATCTAGATCGCGGAGCGAGAAGACAACGCACCATGACGCATGCCTGTCATTTCTTTGCAGAACTGTATACACTCTGACGTTAGGTCAACAATCCTCTTCTGGGGGTTTGATCTGACTGAAATTCATTGAGTGAAATGAGAGTAGGTACAATAAAAAGCCCTTTGATTACATTTTTATGTCCAGTACCTTTGAACTGTAACGTTTTTGACAACTGTAGCCATCAGAAGATTGTGTACTTGCTTCAAGCTAAATGCGTTTTATTCTCACTGAGGCCGAATGATCAGGAGTGGTAGTTGTTAAGAAAAGAACATTCAAATCACCAAATACCGAAGAGATTACACATTAAGTGCGACGGATTTCTTTCTGATTTTAACCCGATTCGATGTAACTAACACTGCTACGTGACACATTAACGTCCATCATTTGCCTGATATGACCCTTGTATGTTTATGTCCACGTACACTTCCAGGAAATACGAAGACGAATTAACACAACTGAGATAATCAACTTGAAGATAGGCTCTGATCTCTACTAACATTTATGAAAATATGCAAGATAGATCAGCTTAAGAAGATTCGAATTGGGGAATTTCGTCTAAGTGGGTTTTGTAGATATTAAGCTGACTGTTCTAAAGAATTAGCGGATAACTTTCCTTTTCGTAGACCTAAATTACTTCGGATATTAACCGACCGAACACGGATGCAACCAAACAAGACAAACAGAGTCAACTATCGATGCGTCCATCATTCGGGAGTTCTGTCCAGACGCAAAAAAAGATCCAACTTAACGGCCAGTTTAGTGGATCCTGGTTCACATATTAACAGAGCATGTGGATGGCATTCGGATAATCGCAGATGAAGAGAGGACAAAACTACTGCTTCCTGCCCTTTTCGATTTTTCTTATTTTATCAGGCAAGTTTGTTCACTGCTCCATTCTCAGCACAAACAGACTTGTTTTTCTGACGTTTTGGTGGACTTTTAATCATGAGGACCATTCGTACCCAGTATAAACACCACCCGTTTCCCAATGTACCTAATCATATTACATTTGTCCTACTCCGTGTCAATGGAATAAGTTCAGTAGTCTGAAGATTAAGCAGTATCTCGCAACCTGTGAAATACATTCTGGTTAACTCATAAACACAGTTGATTCTTGTCTTCAACTAGTTCATATAAATTGTTTGGGCATTATGGTTAACTTTTCTGATATCATCCTAGTTCTTTAGAATCACATTACTAATGTCGTTACAGAGAGTTCACAACGTTGTCAGAATGATCATTATCCTTGATAATTTAGTAAATTTTGCAAAGAAAATGCCGTTAAATAGCGTTGTTCTAGCAGCCTCATTATCAGTCACAATGCTATACCACTCATTATAAGACAATGCAGGTCATCCAGTTTTCGACATTGAAGTGCGCATTAAGACGCACATACAAATTACAAATTGTCATCAGAACGACAAGTTCATTGTGGATTCTCACGAGTATTGCACCTGATTCCGACACTGTGGTCATGTCAGAACAATGTCCTAGAACCGATTATTGACAATGAAATTTATGGTAAACGGACTTCACATACCTAACATATTCCGACGATTCACATGTCCACGCTTGAAACAGTTTTGAAATTGGGCTCCTGTTGAACTTAATTCTATTATTGTGTCTTTCAGTAAACAACCCAATTTTGGACGACCTTTAGTAGAAAACAGCGTACGCTTCAAGTAAATAATAACTCGAAGCAACTAATAACCTATCGAAAGTACACTTTTTCAGCAATATACTGGAAAAATGATAACTGATGAAGCTGGTAGGTTATGGTCACTAAACGCAACTCACACTTGTGGGTAGCTTAGTGCATTGTGTCTATCAAGGCCAATGAAGCTGCTATCAAATTGCGTATCAGTTATCCTTTGTTCTTGGTGTAAGCGATGCCCATCGGCTGTCACGCTGAATGAACAAGAGTCCTCATCCATGCAACCAGCAATACGGATTCGAGTTCGGTTGGGTATTTTGGCCGAAGCCCACTCAGTTTCAACCGATTTCACCAGACACGTTCATCCAGGAGCCCACTGATCGATGATAATTTATCAGAGAAAATTTCTCCATTGAAAGATTTACCGAAACCCAAATATTGTTGTGGAAACCCAGTCCTTACAAAAAATAGGCGAAAAACAGTGCTTATGAAGCTAGAGATTATAATTACGTTCAACCGTGGTTTGATAAACGGATTGTGTTATTCAATAATTGTTTTCAATAGACGTAATTAGGAAGAATTCCAGGATAAGTACAGCAATGACTTGTACTCACGTTTGTGTTAGCTTCCCACACCAGTAGCAAACACTTTATAAGAAGGTCTGTCAATGTAAAGGTGGTCCGTACGTGTATATTCAATGTAATAGCATATAGGCGGATGTATTTTTCGGATGATTCACATTCAGGCCAGTAGAATTATATGAGTTAATACAGTTAGATCGATATGTTGTTCGGAATTATTGCAGAGAAACTAGGGCACTGGTCATTCAAGTGGTTGTGACTTGGCAACTCCATCCATTGGTTTGACAGCGAATATTGACCATTGGTCCGGTGGATTTGATGTCATAGCAGACAACAACTGAATGAACCCTTTGTGGTGATTGTATACTACTGGATCCAGCAGCCCTATTCCGATAGCCTCGGCAGTATAGATTGTGCCTATTCGGATTGGCTTTATAGAGCAGCCTGGCAGGCGATAAACCACTTGAATAACTTAATCAATGTTCAGGTGTTGCTTATTTTCAATCTAAAGAGTGAAAATTGCGCTGGTCACCGATCATGTTTTATCGTAGCTCAACCAATTTGAGTAGTAGTCTCAGATTCGTCTCGAAAGCTGTCACAAATTCTAATCGATCCAACCTGTCCCACAGAAACAAATGGAAAAGTAACTACACAGATGAGGTATAAACTGACAGTCTGTTTTTGTTACGAAACTAAAGTACTGGGAATGGGCTGACTTGGATACAGAGTTCGATTTTGGCGTAGTTCTCACTGATTGTCTCGTTGAGTCTGTTTGTCATTTATTCTGTGGCGTCGTCACTTGTGAACGACACTCAGATAAGCACGGACTTCTTTCTGATGTCTTACACTTCTGAGCTAGGTGGCGTTCTGCTCAAATTTCCAGCGACAAATCGTTCCGGACATCCGTTAGCATGAAGTACCTCTTCTGGGAAGTGCCTATTAGTTAACTCATCCTTTGAGCAACTTATATGCGCTGTATCCATCAGACAACGTACTAGGCTTCTCTTCTAGTTAATGGTTATAAAATCGTGAAGGCTTTTGCTCTGACCTGTCCCAATACTATTTTGCTGACTCCTGCATTAAACAATGTCGTCTATTCATCGGTGCAGACGAGCATATACAGTGGAAAGATATCTGACTTTCGTGTTGTCCCTCAAGACTACATTTAGTTGGCCGGTGCATGTGAATGAACGTTTCAAGTACTGTGCACAGATTACTGTGAAAGCTTTTGTTACTAAATATAACATCCTCTGTCTTTACTAATGGTTCAACTAACTGACGATGGACTGAATCATGCTGTGTTCAACCTTCCCCGTGGAGATATCAGTTAGGAGATATTCAACCGGAGATCTCATTCCCACATCCTCTCTCTGTAACACATCTGAATAGTAGTTGTATATCGAAAGTGCATCAAAGCAGAAGCCCCGTCAGTCTTATCACCGTTATCCCGATATCAAATCAGGTTCCAGACACATAATCGTAGACAAGCTGACTGCATCTGGCAACTGTAATTCAGTGATAAACGATGCTATTATCGATGACGAAAGTAATGTTTCTGAATTCATTTTGATATCCTATATGGATCAGAATTGGTGTACATAATATCCTTTCCCATTTGGCCGAAATTTAGCATCAGGTAAACAATGATAAGCCATTAAAGTAGCCGGTCCCATTATAGAGATTTTACCGATTTCATCAGTTAATAGACGGGTTGAAGACTGAATACCCAAATCATCGGAATCAGGTCAGGTTTTCCAATTCAATACTCAGTGGGTCTGAAAAAGACTCAGTAAAAACGGAGTGTAACACCGTTGTTTGAGATTACAAGTGATTCCAATACTAGAGTTCAATTACGAATCTAACACTGTTTTGATGTAGTGGAAATCTAACGACGTTTTGTAATCATCCCTGAGGGAGCTGCCAGTGATCGTATGAAAAATATCGTTCGGGTGATTGATGACCCTGTAAGAAACGAATTGCTTTTCAGGAAGGATACGAGGATGGAGATTGGGAAACTTCTTGTTATGACCCTGTCGACCATTATTAGCAAATGAGAGAAGTGCCCAAAAAAGTTCCGTCCTAAAAAAATACGTGAACTGTAAGCCTTCAAGGAATTGTCGAAATTCAAGTAGGCGCAGATAGAAAATTTCAATTCACGACTCATAATTCAATAGCATAAGTCAGTGACCAGCCCGGTAGGTGCGCGCTGAAAACGCTCAACAGCAAGTTTGTTTTGACTGAGGCCAGCGTGCACTAGTTGACTGGCGTACTCAAGCAGCTGTTACTGGCGAAACCCATTGACAGTTTGAAATGCCTTATTATCTAGGCAGATGACGGTGCGCTTTACTATCTGAATTGT
The DNA here is from genome assembly GCA_013368495.1 of Paragonimus heterotremus. NCBI lineage: Eukaryota > Metazoa > Platyhelminthes > Trematoda > Plagiorchiida > Troglotrematidae > Paragonimus > Paragonimus heterotremus. The sequence continues at coordinate 133,748 of LUCH01000731.1, read as the reverse complement.
CACAAGCCGTGCTTTTGTGGCCATCTCACAGTGGTAGGAGAAGTAATTTTTAAACGACTTCCAGTTACTTAAATCTTTCTTCACATCAATCTTCGTTATACTTACTGTGTTACGTGCACTATGAAGCAAGAAAGCATTGACAAAGTCTCCACTAAGCGACGTGTGTGCACACTTACCGTCATTCGGGGGAGATTCCAATCGCTTGGTCAACGCCTAATTGTCTAATCAACGCAGAGAAGAGGTTCGCTAAAAATATTGTCCAGATGGTCGTTGATGTAAATAAGGAACAAACTAGTAACTAACATCGACCCCTGGATAACCCCTGCATTAATCAAGGAGGGAGATGAAAAGTCTAACTTATTTTAAAATCCTAAAGTTCTGTCATCAAGAAAGGCGGTAATCCTGAGAACCTCTATTTGGGTGACACAGGATATCAGCTTATGCCTGAGAGGAGAATGTGGGATATGGTGGAATACCTTGCAGAAATCAAAGAGTATAGCATTTTAGATATCTTCTTGTTTGACCTTCTTCAGGCTATCCATGAAAAAAGTCATACTTGTTGCCTGTCATCGGCTAAGAAAAAGGGTCACGATGTGTGAAAGAACGCTTCATACCTTAGGAAGTGTACGAGAATGGTGTGTTTTAACAAGCGTCGTATGAGATATCAATAAGGCTGATTGGCCCGTCGTCAGCAGCAGTATACAGATCGCATTATGCATTAGGGAGAATGCAGGTTTAGAATGTCGGTTTGAACGGCTCATGAACAAGTCGGGTCAAACAAAATGTCACTTCTTTGATGATCCTAGGGAATAACTTCGATTAAGAAGTCTTTAGCTTTTAGTAAGAAAAACTCGGCAGTAAACAGTGGCTGTGGAAAGCGTCTCAGAGGCAGAGTAGAGTGTCTGTTTGGCTGTGAAAAACAGTAGTCCACCGAATAGCACACACCAAATAGCTCGGCAAATGCCTGACGGTCGGAAGAAGTCTCCTAGTCGGGCAATCATAAAGAGTGAGCTGAAGGATTATCTGTTCTCAGTCGACGTATTTGCTTAACTAAGCAGCGTTTGTTTGTGTACGCCGTTGTTGGAATCCTTACCTGTATGAATTTATTGGGTTCACGAATTTCCTGCTAGCATCTATTTAGAATAGTGACGAAAGCACCTAAATTTTCTGAATTTTCTATAATTTTATACTTCGCAAATGAGTCGGAACGTTCGTCGAAGAAACAACGTATTCTATATAGGAGAGATTATCGAGGAGAGAAGGTTGTAGTATGCATGGTACGAATAAGTCGCTGGTATTTGTAATTGCCTTTTAAAATGCATAATGGTCCTGATTCACAGAATCACATTCGTGACGGAATGCGCTAAAAATGTTCTCCAGACCGTTAAAACCAGCCCGATCGAGGTTTCGGACTGTAGGCTTTTTTGCTGGTTGGTGCACCCTGAGGCGCATAAGACCGAACATCAGTAGAGTGGATACTGTAGCCAGGTGGAGATTTTATGGTTACTCCCTGAACTAAATGATCCTCACTTATGATAGCTAGGTCAAACAGGAAGAGGATACGACAAGAACGGTGCCACGTCATTGCAGCGACATGCTGTGTCCATGCCTCTCATCGTATCAACATCAACAAGGACTCCAATAATCTGTCCTCACAATCCGAAGGGGACACTGCTGATCACTTTTTCTTGCGTGTATTGAGGTCACCCATAATAAGTAGACGAAAAAACGTGGAAGTATCAGGAAGTTTTCTAGAGTTTCAAGAAAAACGTTATTGTATGGACTGTTGTATGAGGGTAAACGATATCTAACTGTTTCTAGGAGTGTGTTTTGGCTATACAGAGCTAGCCATAGCAACAGAGAAACACACTCATGGGAAGAGTGAAATTTCTCGATCAACGTGGGCGTCGGAAAGTCCTGATTAATGGTGACCACACAACCCCTCAATCTGCCTCAAGTGGGGTCGACGCTGCATACGGCTTACTCAGTAACGTTCGGTTCACTGTCTGATTAGTGCTGGAAGCCAGGTACCCGTAAGAGTAAAAAGGTGAGAGAAATTGAATCACAAACCAGTTTGGTTTCAGGAAACCTACGCCTTAAGCTTAGATAATTTGCACAGTTTCAACTGAGAGTCACTCTACGGAAAAATAAAGACAGAAGCTCAACGATGGGCTTGAGAAAGGAGGGCAACAACGTAGAGAGGAGACTCGAGTAGCAGAATTGCAGGGATGCCTCTTCCCTGGTTGGTAACCTTGAAAGACCTCTTTGGTAGCCGTAGGCGCTCCGTCATGACTTGTGCATATGTGGGTGTCTTTGTGGAATTCGCGGCCTGATTCTTATTTTCCGCGATTGACGCCTTTTCGACTAAATCATTCCTTAAGGCTATGAGAGAATTATTTGCAGTTTCAGACCCCCAAAATTTGCATGAGCTAAAGCACATGGGTAAGTTTCAACCGAGTAAAACTCAAGTTCATCCACGCTGAAAAAATTAACCAGGTGTGTACTTTTTGAAGTGTAATGGAAACCTAGCAGGCTCTTCTAATTACAGACTTTATGGAGTATGCGTTATGATTTGTGCCCCATTTTAACTTTGAGGTCTGCCGTGGTATGTGTCTCAACTTGGCCACTTGAAAACACTGGTCCTATTTTTGTGAACAGTTGTCAAAAATTTTAAGTGAGAAGTTTCATTAGCAAATAATCCGGTACAGAGCTTGACTGATAAGTTAACGGGAGGACCAAACACTTTTCTGGCAAGAACCAAGTTAATAATCCATCAATGAACTAGTCGTGGATTCACAAGTCTTGGACTAGGTTTTCCAGGATGGATGCCAAGCTTAATCAGCTTTTATTATTCAAGACATAAGAGCAAATACCAGAACGATTATCGATGAACGTCGGCTAATAGCAAATATGAGCATACTGTGCTTCGGACTTTCCAGGTGTTGGTAAATGCCATTGGGTTTACTTGTCACTTCGTCTCAGCCAATGCTGATAGGATCAACGACGGGGTTTTGCTTGTATCAGGAAGTGGATTGACTGGAATCACCGTCTGGCCGACTCCGTCTAATGTTTCAATACTGTGAAAATACCCAGTTTAGTCATGAGAAGAAACGCGTAGCAAACAAGCTCGTT
>LUCH01000731.1:101939-128854 GCA_013368495.1 Paragonimus heterotremus | reverse complement strand
AGTCTCATGACTCAAACCAGAAAGAAACTGTTGACTGACATCTTTCGCTTCAGTGATCCGTCTAATGTGTCCAACCAGAGATTTATAGAGAACATCCAGGAATGAGAAATTGAGGGGAGTGTCGTAACCCCAAATGCTTTCGTGTAGCCGGCTAACTCAGACAATGACTGGATAGAGCCTGATTTGATTATCACAAACGGTAATAAAAACAGCCCATTAATCGTAATGCTCAAGCTGAAAATTCATTATCAGCTGTAATAAGGAAATCACATTCCGCTTTGCAAATACGCCCATTTCGCTAACACGAGGCGGAAACGACTATATGAAGAGGCTCCATTAGGTAACTGAACTATTAATGGCAAAATCAAGAGAGCCACTCCGTCTGATGACTAATCAGCTTATCTAACCAGTTCATCTTAGTGAAAAGTTGGAATGCGCAAAACACGTCATAATATTGGGTGTACCAGCAGATCAGGCGCTCTCACCATAATGCTTAGCCACTTAAACCAACCGATGAATGGTTCACTTGTGATATTTGCATGAGCGTTGGCAAAAATTCGGTCAAAATATTTTGGTTCTAAGACCAACTAGGTTGGTAATATTGACTGGGTTGTGAAACGTCAGGTTACTCATGTTGAATTCTGTGGATGAAAGAGGATTTTATATAACCGTAATGTTTTACCCTGGATGGAGAATACCATCTCTAACATCTATTTACACAATCTGAACATATGTTGGACATGATGGTTCTATACTACTTTCCGTCGATAGTAGAAGCCGAGAATAAACAGATTAGTGTCTAGCCTGATTAAGTAATCATGGTTTTCGATCGCTAAAATGAAACCTACCTTTCATCTAAATGATATTTAAGGAAGTAATCACCAAGTCGCCAAGCGCTTCTGTTCACTTCACGAAATCTGTATGATTGGACGTACTTATTCTGAACAGCTCTCCAAACATAGACCGATCGATGGTTGTAATGTAGGTTGTAATGTGAGTCTATTGAAACCGGGCAGTCATTCTCCAACCTTCTAATCTATTGCAAACCTGTTTCACATGAAAGTTAACGAGTTGTTCTAAGTTGTATACAGGGAATCTTATGTTCCACACCAAACAACAGCTGACCAACAAGAATTGGAGGCAGTGAATACATGACCTCGAGGCTGGGAATGTTACATATGGTTGCTAGTACAGCCAATACAATTCACCTATTTGACGTTTAAATTTGAACACCACTCACGGCCTGCCACACCTTCATCAGGCAACCATGGTGATCACTGCGCCATTTAACTCACACTGGGCATGATCGAACCGTCATCGGTGAATGCTAAACCACTTCGGTTCTGATCACCCCATTTAATAAAGCGGCTGTAAGGTTCGACGTCAACTTTCAGTCAATGATCTCCTTGTAGCAGGATGGGTTTACTGTAAACCTTGTTAACACAATATTATGGCCAAACTTTTGGATATAATTACTGCATCATACCGATTGTGAGATACCTGACGTTTAGCTTGTCACACTAGTCACACAAACACAATGACCAGAGTGCAATTTTCAGTCTGAAAGAAGATATACTGCACTGATGAACTCTAGTAAGAGCGCAGTTCGAGCCTAATGCATTCTTCCAAAGTGGGGTGTCTAATAAGCCTGTCTGTATGTGGAGGATACCATCAAGTGTGGGTGATGTTCAATCTGTAATTACCGAAATACTTTTCCCGACCTATTGAGCATGGGGGAAAACAATTTCCTTCTCTGATAAGACATCGCTGAAAGTCAAATATTTTTTCTTAATTTCATCTAATGTCGCTTTCAACTTGTGAAACAGCGGTACAGAATTAATTTAAAACGAATTTCTCGTTCACATCTTGAATTAGTTGACTGGTCCAAGATTGGGGTTTTTTCAACTATTTGTGTGGAGACAAACACTATTTCGCTTAGTGTTAGTTAAGAAGTATTTTGCAACAGTACGTAAGATTTTCTCAGACCAAATATTGCTCGTTTTATCAAAAGAGGTGTTCACACCATCATCAGCAACTTTTTGCTCAAAATTCCGGTACTTGAAAATTAATTACACCAACTTGGCCGAAAGTTTATTATGAATATTTCAATTTCGTTAACCAATACTCGCTGTCGAGATATGTGGGCCACACTGTTGTTTTCCAGCTACTCTTTCGGAAAATTTCTAACCGTATTGCAATGAATTATTCATTAGCCGTGGCAAAAGTGTTTTTTTAATTATTTTTATTATTTTATTAGTATTACTTATTATTCTTATATAACACACTACTTGACGACTTAGCACTAGGGAGTGACACGGAATTTGAAAACCACCGCTGTAACTGTTCAAACGCGACTACGATGCGGTTGTTCACTTGGTTGTAACAAATTACGCAGCTACCTAAGCAAGTATCTCTTTGAGTTAGTGAGTACACACCCAATTGTTAGCAATTTGAAACAGGGTATAACAAAACATGCTAACGTATAAGTTTGATGTATTTTCAAATTTATGTGAAAAAGGCTACATTAGGAATGACATTTCAGAAAAGAAAGAACAGTGACAGTGAGGTCACTTCAGTACGCCTTACTGTTGTTCAAGGTATTTGGACAGTTGTTGCAAATCAACAGTGCCGTCTTGGGCCACCTCGTGTGAGGCAATGAACTTTTGGACCCGAGCCTGATCCAACTGACAGTTTGCGTCTGCCAGTTGCTGCTGCAATTCCTGCACGTTGATTCGTCCACTTCCGTTATGGTTCAGGCTCTTCAGTACGTTTTGTGCCTGTGATCGACTGAAACGGGAAATGTTGTTGGTTGGATTTGAATGTACAAGTTAAATGGGCGCGCGAAATACTGTATAACTAACAGGTGACGTTACAACAGCCTCAATTAACTTGCAGTGTTTCATGTAACCTAATAATATATATATATATATATATATATATATATATAGAATCAATGCGTCTGTCACCAGGAATGAATATGCAGGATAACCATATGAATAAACAAATTTATAATAGAACAGAAACAACTTATCGCAAACGACCCACCCGGACATGCTGAGTAGTTGAAACAATGGTTTTTCGGTTATTCATTTCACTCAACCAAATATTGCCTATTTATAGTGGACCGGGTGAAGAACGGTGACCCTGCGTAGTATTAACAGAATGCACATAAACTCACATGAACCACAGCCTTACAGGAACGGCACGGTTTCAACTGAACACGTGAGTAAAATGATCTGTGGCCGGTCGCTCTATCGTTCTTGATACTGGACAGGAAGCCGGTTTGGTCACTTGTGTGGAACATATGGCCAACCACTGAGGCACTGGCGATTCATCAGAGGACAGCGGTTTCAGATCAAAATTTGGGTGATTGTAACTGTGTGTTAATCCAACTCGTTGTTGCGTATGAGGTAAATGACTTGTTCAAGTCAGTCTTGGAAGCAGCGTCTACATCGGTCCATCGAGGAAGATCATTCACAACTGACGCATGGAAAGCCGTATTGAAAAGTTTGTTAACTTAGCTATGATTCACTTTCCTTACTGGCACCTAGGTTGGGATTCAACACCAGGTTTTCTCAGTTTCGAAATGTAAGTCTCATACCCCTCTTGACACAGACCGGTTAAAACGTCAATTAGAGTTATGACAAGCACCGTCGAGTGTGAGATTCCCTCAATTTGTAAAAATTAAATTAATACTCCATATGTTATCGAACTGGATTACAATTTCCAATACAACGTGTAAACTTGATTAAATGCAACGGAGCGCAATGTAATAGATACCATTCAAGAAGACTGTTCGTCTTCCCAGGTTCACTTTTGAGACAGCTTGTTTCTGCACCACACCTTCCGACGTTCAAATCGGAATGAAGTTCTACCGAGAAGTAAACTTTGCCTCAGAAAGAATCTACTACACCTCAAGTAATTATTATAGTTCGACAGATACAATCTCTATTGTATTCGCCTTACTGTTCCTTGGCGCGACGCTTCATTATCTTGCTTCTGTTTCTTTTGTCAGCAAATCTTTTTGATAGGCTCGCATTAGTAATATCAATGTTTGGAACCGGGGTGAGGAATTTGGAGTCGACAAGTCTAACACAACGTGTAGTGTTTCACGCTGAGGGTTACTCATTCGATTAGCATTTTCCTCATCAGGTAGACGTTCCTACCCTTTAAGTGCGAAAGGAAAGTCAGATTAAAGTTTCGGTCGTTGATTAGAGTATGTGAGCTGTGGTTATCAGTTTCTGGATGGAGATTTTAGCACTATTTCTTGTGCATTTGAGCCAAGCGTGTTGACGGTTGGTCCATTGATTTACCATAACAGTTGACTGCACGGCCATCAAAAGGGATGTTAACAATTACCGGTCAATACTTGCAGTTCCGTAGGTTTTGCCCAATAGAATAAAAGGATGCCTCTTGAAAGAAGCGTCTTCTGGTGAGCACGACGCATACGCACGGGTTTCTTTACTAAATCTTAAGACAGACAGCTATCAGTTACCTTTAGATGAGAATAATGAAGCGTTACGTATGGGAAATGTTTGTTCACTAAAGCTGTCCAAAATGAACACTTTTTCAAAATTCACTTAATACGGCGAACATTGCTACCGCTGTTGCCATCACGTAAAAGGAATGAGAATAAACAGATTGCATCTTATGTAAAGCATTGTTTAACGCAGTTCTAATGAGCGTTATATGGGGAGAACCAAACAATCTTCGGATGCTCGGTTCAGTGATCGCTTTCCTGAATGTTTTCAAACCCAAGTTTCCTGTTCGACTACACTAGCTATATCGCGGTACTAGAAGCCAGCCTCAACCATCCGCAAACACAATCCAAAAGCTGAACGTCACCAAAGTATTCAATGTTTTATCCTACACCAGATAGGAACACATCCTGTAACTTGCTCAGGTTATATCAATCACTTGTATATGTCTCCATTTATTCATAACTGTTTCCTGTTGGCACTTCAATTCCATGGTGCACATATGGAGAGGTGGTTATCAATGTTCATCTGTGGGGACCTACTTGTCCTGCACTTATCTGCCTCTCACTGTCATTTCTTCTTATATGACCTGGTTATATTTACGTAGGCGATGAGCGTGAAGTTGATTAGAAAAGAACTACAATACAGACGCATGTTGATTGTTCTGGCAATGTTCTTAATGGAAGCTAGTTGTTCCGAATTGAACGATACAAAAGGGGCGTGTTTTCAGTCAACCATTCGGTTTTTAATCAACAAATATATTACTAATGAGTAGTCCGGGGATTTGGTTTATTTCAAGTTGAACATCATCCACAATCGATGGCAGCTGTGGTATTCTCATACAGTTTTCGGTGAACCGCTTTCGAAAAGAAGCACTAAACTCGAATTTCGCTCAAAACTATATATAGAACGCTCTTCATAATTAAAATGGGTTGGCCTCAACCCCGGATGAAAAAGTGCTACAGTTTCTGGAAATTAATCCGGTTAGGCCTTGAATATTCCGCAAGATGAACAGCTAGGTTCAATAGAACTGTCAGTGAACAATCCCGAATAACTGTAGTACATATTCTTATCACTGTCGGGACCAAAACTTCGGCCACACTTTCATGAGGCAACCGCGGTGGCGTCTGCGCCTCGATCTTTACAATGGGCAAGACCGTGTCATTATACGTAAACGTTCAGCCGCATTCGTTTGCAAACGATACTCAGATTACCCAGTTGCCTCAAAGGGAGAAACAGTAAGTGTTCTGTTAACTCCCATCGTTGACCTCTCGACTGGGACATTCCCCCAAGTTGAACCCACAAAGGTAATTAACTACTTGTGCGATATTGTGAGCACTGGTACGTGCGACGTGCAGTTAAAACAAGCAGGTGGGCAGGGGTTGGATTGAACTGCGTAACAGAGCTTGTTGTTCTGTTGTTGACGCTGTTCTAGTTTTTGTTTGTATAAGTTGTGTGCCTGGCTTACTGGGCATTTGACTCATGCTTGTTTGTGTTGTTCCCTTTTTACAGGTTGTCGCTGGAACCTCTACTTCGGAAGAACGCTTTCCACCAGTATCTCCACGTTGCCCTAAAGTTGTTCCACATGTGTAACGGACAATCAAAGCGTGAACGGCCGGCTTGCATGTTACATAAGCTGTAAGGGATCTGACTGATATAAGTTGAGCACCATTCACAACTGATAGCAGCTGTCGTTGATTAGAAATCTGTGTGGATGCGACAGCTGTGATCACTTTCGAGGGTTTTTCAGTGTATATTAACCAGGTCCTTTATTACCCTCCAATTTCCCAAGATACTCTTTTGTTAGTCAGGTTAATGTGTTGTGTGGTTGTGTAATGGTATTCGTTTGCAAGTCTGATCCTGCAGAATTCACACCATGACAAAATCCGACAGCCAATCTTCGCTCTTCATTAACGATACCCTGTAGTTTAAGGCCTCCCAAAATTTCTTCAGTTCATTTACAGCCTAAATCTTAACTGATAACAAAAGACGCTTCTTTTCTACCGGTGTTAAAACGAGGATGCCTCGTAATAACTGAGATGGCAAATTTTTTCATTATGCTGACTTGACGACTGATGTCAATCTCAGTGTTTTGCGGGAGGCATTTTCATAGATTTGACTCATCCTCTGTTAACTTCCGTTTTGACCTATCATATCTTAGCTCGAGTGTAAACATGTTGTTAGACGACCACAAACACTGATCAGCCAACAAACCTGTATCTTTTCAATCACTTAGTCACAAACGCTTGCAAATTTCGCACTTGGACGCTTAATCATTGTTAGGAGGCAAATTCACCAAAACAATCTAGTCAGGACATTGGTGACGGCTGATGAAATCAGTCATCATTGCAAACCAGTCAGGCTTTCGGTGACGGCTGACGAAATCAGACATCAACAAAGCACTGAGGGGCACATCGGACCAACTAGGAGGAGGTGTGAGAGTGAGCATGGGTGTCGCGCTAGGAGGATACAAGCAAGTGAGTATGGGTATCAAGCTAGCCCGAGAAACTAACGCCTACGGAATTGGCCTTACTTGACCACTTGGTCGCGAAGTGTCCTAAACAGGTAAATGACCATATTTGGCTACTATTTCATGATATATTTTTACAGGCATTTCATTCATTTCTCGAACTGGTAATCGGCAATACAGCGTGTTTCCCCACAGTCGTGTTTTTCTTGTCTCCGCGCAAGTAGATTGGATGAAGTCGCATAGCAGAGACCCAGGTCTAGCAGTCTAGCCGTATTAGAACGTTTGGCAAAGGAGAGGCGCGTTATATCCCTCATCCATTAATGTATGACGGTTGCGTAATTGAATTACTCATAAGTAGTCACAACCTTATGCAGATGATTGATAGTTGATTATGTACTTTCATTTAGAGGATCCATGGTATTTTAAACGGACAAAACAGTCTTCAGGAGATTCCACTGTTAATCAAGACTATGTGGTTTCGTCAACAAATTTGTTACACTTGTTCCAATTGGTACTGTAAGACCTAAATTCCTTCCACATAAAATAAACATCAGCACCGAAGCAACACTTCAGTACTCCCCGTAAGCTGTTTTTATTTGAGAAAAGAGCCACTGTGTCCGATCCCTCGTCCCCATCTTCTCATGAACTAGCTACTGAGCGACACAAGGTACAATCGCAAGATACTATTTTCTTGCTAACTCTCCTCATATTCCAAAACATACAGAAAAGCTCATGGGAAGGAGGATGGATGGATGTTTATCACACGTTATCTTTTAATCAAATGCTAATTTGTGATAACAATACTACCATTACTGTCAGTCTTAGTACTGTTATCTTGTACACAGTGGCCCTTGTGACACAACGAGTCGAACCAATATCAGCGAAGGTATAGTTTCAGAATACCCCCATCCCACATTTAGAATATAAATGCCCGTAGCAGTAGTTGTTTGCTGACCACTCATGAAACTGTTTGTACAACCACAGGAGCACGTATTTTGTAAACGTTTTCAGTGTGCAAACTGTTAGTACTCCAGTTTGCGCGCAACACAAGTTCATAACAGTTTTGTATATCTTCTCAAATGCACTTGACATTTGATCCCGACATTATCGGTAAACGTCCGTCGACAATTTGCTTATTTTCTGCATTTTCGTGTCAACATAATCACTCATGTAATTAGAACGAGACTGCCTTTGAGCGAATGGTAGTTATTCATTCGTGTCCGTGAAATATAAGATCCCCGTGTGTGTACTGGTAGGTGTATTTTGACGAAGTATCCAATTATGAGCTTATTGAAGGTCTTCAGGCACAGGGAGAGCACCGTAGGACACGTTTTAAACAGATGGGGAGCAATAATTATCAAAATTATACAGTACTGTTATTTACTACTAGATTGACTTATCAATGAGAAAAGATTTCCTTCTCATTGAAAAATAAAGATGCACCCAAATGGGGGGTAATACGTTCTTGATTTGGTTACTTCTATGTTAGATGTTCAGAAGGAAGTTAGGCAAAAATCATTTAGGGGTTCGTGGAGTATTTTAGCTTATCCAGCCTTATATGCTAACCGTGTATTGCGCTTATTACTAGGCGCGATATTCTCAATGTTTGTACGACGTTGTGTATAAAAATAAATAGTGGACCCTGCTGATAATATTACATCTCCTGCACTTAACCTTGAAAACGTAGCTTGAAGTTAACGTACACGACCAGTATCGGTTGTTAAGTGTGATTCTGGCGATTACCGGGCTTATCGCACCAGTCTGCGAAGTCCGATGCTCTTGAATGCTGAGGGGTGCGTCGCTAACAGAGCTTCTCTGGAGTTCAACATAACTCATTAAGTATTGTTCGTAATACACCACTCAAAGATAGCGGTACTCATATGCCCACAGATTAGTCATTTTCTTTGAGGCGTTTTGCACTGCTACTCTCAGTACAGCTATCCTCCCTCACTTTTTAAATCTTGCTGGATAAAAGCTGTTAATTACTCTAGAATATACAATTTCTGCGTCAGCCATAGTGACCACTTGGTAGGGTATTAAAAGTTTATATTGAAAAGATATTCCAAAGCTCCCTTTGGATTAAATCAGTCCAGTTCTTTCTATCTTCCACTTAAGACACGCAATAACTTAACTCCCTCATCAGATGACTCACGCATGTCCATTAACTCTTCAAGTTTCACTGATATAAACATAAGAACACTAAGCTTCTAAAAACCGTATCTTATCATTGTGGAACAAGGACCTTTGTTTGTGAGTAGCATAACATTACTTATGCGCTCCTAAACTAAATGACAGGTCTCAACGCCAAGAAGACCAGGAACCAAAGTGGAGTAGTAGACACGTGTATATACATTCCGTGGGACGTGTCACCTGGGCCAATGATGATGCACTGCTCCCTAATGTGTACGGTTACAAATCAGTTATGCAAATTACCATCCAATTTTGTTGTTCTGTGTTTTCTAACACATTGTAATGGACTTCTGTAAGGCAACCTCGTTTATGAGCTAAAAACGCGGTTGACAAGAGGATTGTTTATTCAGAAAATTAACACAACTTCATATGCTTCAACATCACTTCGACAACAAACACTCATTTGCATTTAACAGTTATTCCAAGACGTTACAGGCTGTCACTAACAAGCGCATGTACAGAAAACGCCATTTCTTGTTGGGGTACACTATAGTGTTAGTTTTTGTACTCCCCTTGTTACTTTGATACCTAGATATGCGCTCTACACGAGTAATAAAATCAAGTACATCAGGTCCACAGATGATTAGTTTGGAATTCACTCCTCGGGGTTACCTCTTAAGGGAATAATAGTACTGCGTTTTCGAAAGTACAACCTCCACATGCTGTCTTTTGATGCGTGCAAGGAGAGAAATTGTAGTTCGAATGTGAAGTGTTATGATGACTGCAAATGATATTAAGCTCAAAGTGTCAGCTTATTTGCTTTCATCCCCAAATTGGCAAAATCATTTCCATAGTGACTAGTCATTCGTCTACTATTGTTGTGACGTTTTCTTCTACGAACTTAAAGTTGAGTAAATGCCAACAGTTGAGTAGAGTATTTGGTCCTAAGCCAACTTGCAGGCTGGATATTGAACATTCGGCTAACTCTACATACTGCAAGCTTTGATCGCGAATCATTTCATAGGAAGATGATAGTGGAAAAAAGCAGATTGTTACCCAGTGATATTTTATACTTAATCTGACTGCTGCGGTAACTGACTGACCAACAAGATATATAGTGACAACGTTTATTCCGACTTAGTCTATTCGGTGGGCAGTAGATAGCTTTTCACGAAATACATATGTATCACAATATCGAAAGTATGCTTTGAAATCGGATGATTGAATAACTGGGAATGTGTTCCTTGTTTAAGCTTCAGATTAAAGTGGAGAATTCACACAACGGTATATGAAGTTGGGAGTATTAAAACTATACCCATACACGTAAACAGATCTTTTCCGCAATTCTTTTTAACGCCGGCTTATTTTTACAGGGCAGTGAATTCATTATCCAGATGCACCAATGTGAAGTTGGTCAAACGATTATTCAATTTACGATGGATTAATTTTACTGTTACTTCACACTGATCAACTGGTTGAACCATAGACAGCGACCGTCAGCTCGATCAGTTTTAGGTCAGGATAACCATACAACTGTTTAACAAACATGCTGTTAGGTCAAGGCTTCCAGTTTCAAAATCTTCCACGTTACCGAGCTTTTATTCAAAGGACGCTGAACACATTGCTTGGTGCGTGATGGCCAACCCAACCTGTTAGATGCGTCCGCTTGAAGTGCACGCAGAAGTACATGAGGTGATTGCTTTCCTAAACATTACCGCTTTACTATGCATTCAGTAAACACTGTCGGTGTTTCCAAACAAGTTTTAAGGTGCTTCTGTGATGTTTAATCGGTATAACATGATTCATAAAACAATAAAAATAAATGTATGAGAATGTGATCTGAAATACACGTTTGTCTTTGCCACGGAACCGATGGCTTAAACACATATATAAATTTCCTGTAAGTCTTGCAGAGTACCCAATCTGGTCTACTCAATAGCCAGTATGAATCAATATTGTTTCCGAATGATACTTACACTAAGAAACTTTCCAATTTACCACTTACACCTCAGGCTTCAGTGATTGCATTACTAAATATTTACTTGCAAATAGTGCCGTACAGAAGTTGTCACTAAGCAATCTTCTCGTAACTACCACCATACCACCTAACACAGCATTTGAAAATATCGACTGATTCAGTGACCGGACAGTAAGGGTTCAGCGGAGAAACTTGATTACTTGAATGGTTTGAATGTTATCCAGTAGACTGCCAACGATTCAACATTTCTGTACTTAGCTCGAACGATTTGCTGATCTAGATCTATTGCCGATATCTAATGATACTAGCCGATAAATGAAGGATTGAAATCACCTTTCTTTTCATTGTAATTGATAGTGTATACACATCATACTGAAAGAGTATGCGGTCTGAAATCCGAATTTATAATTCAGTTTAATGTGAAACGGTACGTAGACACTACTCTGTACCCATTAGATAATCTAATTGGGTGCTGTCATGGAAATGGACAAACTAGCGTGCGGACATGCAATTTGACAGGTGAACGGAATGGGATAGTTGGATACGGCGTTTAAGAAAGTGAGCACTGGCGATCAGCATAGCATCAGGCCCCTCTTGTTGTGAACAGACCCAAAATTTTCCAGTTTTGTCGGATATTAGCGCAGACTTCCTTCCTCTGTTTGATATGTGCATTCTAGATTTACTGTTTCGCCCATCCTGTGCATTTGTGAACAGAAGCTTATTGTCTTGGAATATTTTGTATAAATAACTGTGGTTCATTGAGAGTTTTATAATCTGCGTAAAGATTTTATGGTGTATATTGGTGATAACGTAATAACCATGTAACTATTGAAAACAAATTATTCACTCCGGATATCAGAACCTAGATGATGAGACCTGTGGCAGTAACACAAAAACAGCAGTAGCACCGATTTTAATAAAGTCGTTTTCGGGAACATCTACAAAAGCCGCTTACATCAGTAGAACGAAGACCGTGTGGCTCTGTGTACAAGCTAACACACTGTGGCTGTCTGATTGCTGACAAATAATAAGCATATTACTTAATCCGTCTGACTTATATGGCACCCACTATGTGAGAAAAGCGTATCAAAATCGTTGTCATGTACATTCTCCATTTCAACCCAAGTTCAACTCAAAATCAAATAATATGTCTTGGTTGTTGTTGAACACAATATTAAGAATGTGTCGGTGTCCACTCCGTCCAACCTGCTCATCCATCCTTAGCCCAGGGGATTAAACCATTTTGGTAAAAAGCAGCTTAAAAAAATGCTTTATTGCTCGGTCATCACAGGTGTTTCCTTATGCTGATTGAAGCAATAATTTGTAGCACGTCCTTTGAAGGAGCCCCTACAAAAGTCTGTTTAAAGAGAATATCATCAGTATTCCCATAAGTAGTAAATAATGCAACATAGAAGTTCTTAACATCCGATAAATAGGACACTCACATTAACAATTAAGAAAGCGACAAAATTAAACCATCTAGTCATAAAAAGCATGAAGGTTACATGATTTATTCGCATTCTCCGAGGTCACTTGCTATGTTGTAACAAGAGTGGTTCTCTCTACCCTCCTGGAGACTAAATATTCAAACAGAGAGATGTGTCAAGTGTAAATGATATCAGATGACGTGCTGAATCTCGGAACTGGTTATCCTGTGGTGTGTAATGGGAAACCATGATGGAATGTACGTGATAATACTTCCAATTCTGGCTACATTTATCTTGAGCTAGATCGTTACATATGTCACCTGTAACAGATAAACTGAAAGTGTACAAACAAGCAGAATGGAACATATTTTGAAAGAAACAAGGGATTGTCGTCCATGATGTGAAACAATCCCGTCGTTAACTACTATGGATTACTACGTTTGAGAATGATTCATGGACAGCATGGATAACGGTGTGGTTCCCAACTAACCACATGGTGTCTCCCAACACTGTCTCCAAAGCTAACTAGTATCTGTATAACTCTTCCTCAATTTATAGCTTGACCTTCCTTCACTTTCTTTTAATCGTCATTTGGTAAGCCGAACACAACAACGGCGATCGAAAACAGAGCGTTAACTCCCGTATACTGAACGTTCTTTTCAACCTCATCTTTAGTTGAACATATTGCAAACAATTTGGTCACGTCCTTGGAATCCTCCATTTCCGAACGGCTGCCTTCGTCATTGCACCAACCGTTGTGAGCGCAAAAGACGCTTGGCGTACGAAGTTGTTCATTGCATGAAGAACCACACAGGCTATACTAAAACATAGGATCACGAACGCGTCACTAATTTGCACGGCTGACGTGCATTCACACACACATTGGATGGCAGTATGTTGTCATTCCCCCTGGTGGCACTTCCCCCATAGTGTGTGCACACTATTCCTATAGTCCGTACTTGTTCGCGGCTTTCGTGGCGTTGATATTTCTTCATTAGTTCTCAAATGTGCGCACGATACTACTCGCAAACGAAGGTGCACCTTGCACGACAAAAATATGAACCACTGGACTGCATCAGTGCCTAAAAGTTTGGTTAAGCTGAAGATATATGCATAATTGAGAAAAAAATGATCAAAAACGGAGAGCTTATACTTATCATCTTATAGGGGCCAGTTGTCTCTAAATCTCGAATAACGACAGGCTATACAAAAAAAAATCAAGACTGAACCAATTAACAAATAAACAGTGAAATAACAAACACTGCCAGGTCAACATCGCTGCTGTATATTAACAGAACGAAAATTAGGTGAATTGTGTAACGCCTGTGTAAACGTCATAACATCTTTTGCAGCTTTATAACTGGTGTTTCGTTGATCAGCAATTGCTGTTAAAAGTAAAGAAAACGGGGGCGATTTCATTGTCGCAAATTTGTCCAGAATACCCCTGTTGACGCTAACAAATAATTCACATACACAGGAAATACCCATGAATAACAGCGATACGAAAATCCAATTTGTTCGTGACATGTGCAGCTATGGATGTACGAGTTATACAATAAAGATCATGAGTGACTATCCGCCTTATACGTTATCTCATAGACGTCCAAACCCACCTCCACACTCATCACATGTGACTTCCTGTGAAAATGCGTTTCTATGTCTGAATAACAAACGTCATGCTTGTTCAGTGTTTTTTATACGTCAAACAACTGACTTCGAATTCTACCTAGGGAGCTCACTTGAACACTGAATTTTCCTACGTCAGTACAAACGTATTGGCATGCACATGGTCACAAATTTCGTCCAGTTCCCAAATAATATTACCACAAAATCCCTTGCTATGGTCTTCAATTTTATGAACTTAGGTTAAGTGCGTAGATACGGTGTTGGGAAGAGGAAAGTTGTTCCAAAGGTAACGGTCTTGCATACCTTTCTCGTTCAATTCAGAGCAGACAGTAGTTAATGACAACGAATTCAATTCAGTGGCTGCACAGCCAATTTAAGCAAAGCGAGTTAGGAGTTTGAATGTTATTAAACATTGAGTTCCTTTTGCCAGAGTTAGGGGCATGTAAACACAAGATCCAAAGTAACGCATAGGTTTCTTGCTAAAGGCCGTTTCGTTTGGTGGATCTGCACACACAAACAGTGAACGGCAAACAGTGATTGCGCCCCGCAATTAATCACCGTTTCTGGTGTTAATAACCTGTCTACTTGGTAACCCGTCGAACATGCCCGGTGAGAGGAACTTATATCGGTAGGGATTTTAACTAAGCGGATACCAATTTAAATGGAAAATGAATTTCTGATCAGTCAGGTCGAAGACAATTATCCGATACCTTCCACAGTGTCCACGAAGTAACTGGGTTCACATCTGACGAGTCTACTGATCTAGCATGGTGAATATAAGATAAATCAATCACATGGAAATCAGGGAACTGTTAGACGTATTGACACTTCAGTCATATTGACCTGACCACCTGTGTCACATTGCAGTATGTGAGCTCGAGAAGAGATGAACATATTGGTAAATCCATTCCACATATGCATATGTGTGCCTGTGCATCCATTGACTTTCAGCTAAGCGTATCATTTTGAGATCTTCAATTCCGTCAACTTCAAACATGATAACACTGGTCCGATTAGTCCACGAACTATCAGATCGAAAAACATATCCGAGCAGTTAGAATCAACACAGTAATTTCACTCACTAACTGTTCATTCTAGAAGACAAGTTACTTACCACAACCAGGATACAACCACTGATCAGTCAGAGGTAGCTGAATATGCTACTACAGAGGACACAGGAATGAGACTCACTAAGTGGTGTATGTGTTCGTGCAACCAAGTACTTACATGGACCCTATTGCGGTCACCAGCGCGTTCAGTATAAACCAAGATTACACGGTTTCCTTTCCATTTATGACTTGCTCATCCTCCAGTGAGAAATAGTCCATTGGCAAACTCCTTTGGTTCCAGCTGTGACCTGTCGTAATGGTTGTTATAAACAGGTGCCCTTATTTTTTCATCAGTGAAACAGACAGTTCATTGCCCTGACCTCAGTCATAAACAAACGGTTCATATGTATGCCTTACTGAGAGTTGTGTTACTGGTTTCGTTTTTGTTAGCTTGCTACCTCCGATTGTTACTGGCTGTGAACTTGGATTACCGCGGCCAGTTTTTCATCAAGACGACAAGACATACATCGCGTGATGCAAACACTTCGTTTCTTTCCATCACTCGATTACATAAAACATTCGACTATATAGATTAAGAGCATGGCGACAAAAAGTTGAAATGAACGGACATCACATGGGGGCAATCAAGGTTCATTGCCACGGTAAAGAAATTGATTGCGTCAACATCTTCTGCTAAGTGACGGTCGGCGCGTGACGTTTGATCAACAGGGCCCAGAGAATGCCAACAACCTAGAGTTGCGACTGCGCAACATGACCATAAACGAACGAAGTGACGGGGCCAACCACATGACCTGTTACAATTAGGCGTTTGGCGATCGGAGACGTCGGATTTCTGTTCGGGTGTTAGTTTCGCTGACTCTCGTTGAGTCACTGTCTGCACCAGTCATTTGGGGATGTGCTCCGCCTTTCTTTGTGGTAAGTTTCGGTCCGTTCAGCTTTTGTGTATCACCGCAACTGCAAGTGAACTGGTAGGTGATATGAGAGACAGACTATCCTGATAACGGCCGGGGCATTGGAGCCTCATCCAGCGGGTGAAAAGCAACAAGCGCAATTCCGTCGCTAGATACGTGTTAGCAACTTTCGTCTTACGTCGGTAATATTGTGATCACTTGTGTAAGGAAAGGTGATAAAAACCTTCTTCTTTGGCCTTGATTCTGGATGGGAGTAGCCACTCGTTCCTTACAATGAATTTTAATAAGTTTGACCGCATATCCATTCGCAAGCATTCCGTTTTGACATACCTATGCCCTGCTTATCTAGCGACTGCTGTAGTTTATTCCGAATTTGCCGACTCAACTTCGTTTTGTGTCACACGACCGTCGGTGGACAACGTTACAATACCGGTAGCGTCTATGCGTATTTTCGATTACATTAGGTATGACGAAGCAATCAGGTTATATTTTCCTGTAGCAAAGGTTAGCTGGAAAATTGAATTGAGGGACATAGTTTCACGGAAGCAATTCAAGCTGATCAGCATGGTTGTATTTGATGGTGGCTGTTTAACAACATGTGTAATAAAAGGACATTGACTCAGAACATACTTCAGCTCCCTCAATGATATGATGTTAAATCCCTCGGATAAGTGAATGCCTCCTCTTCGGTCGATTCAGTTTTTCCTGTTTTATTTGTGGTGTTACAGGTTGTGTGGTGTTACACTCGTGTTTCAGTCGCTAACACAAGGTTTGAAAATTTACCCAAACGTTCAACGCAGCGACAAGTTGCAAAACTACTAATCGCACACAACATATAACAAGCTTGTTGGAAACTATTCATTTATTCGACAACAAAGATTCTTAACCTAGCTTACAGGAGGAATAATCATTACAGGTTGGTTTGGAATGCGTCATTGGCGTGATTTTACTGTCCCTAACCGTTCTGATGGAATACTGTTTCACACTGATTTAAGCGTTAAAGTCTGGGGCTTGTAACTCCGCACGATATTCAACCACGAACTGACCATTCGTGCTGGAGTTCCAAAGATAGGGTTATAATGGTAATCCTTTAACTGGTAAATATTTCTTTACAAATCAGACCCCGACACACAGTAAACTATCGTGTGGGCGCCCATGGTTCTAAGTTGGAAAGGACAATCCTGGGACACTTTTTCCTACTTATCAATTATTTACTGAAAGTTCATTAAGTAGTAGGTAAATTTCAAACCAAATTGTTCTGCTAGATCAGACATTGATTAGAACGCTTAAAACGCCACAACCACGTTTGGTGCAGTAAAGCCATAACTTTAGTCTTAATACCTTAAGTAAAAACAGTTATGAGGACAGCTAGATGACATATATTGCGATATGTTAACATTTCATCTACTCTCATCCGTCGCAAACGTAAAACACGCTAGTTATATACGCCACCCAAAAAAGGGCAAACGGGGACTAAACACGCCTACAACAACCACGGCAAACCGATAAGTTGTCTCAACCACTTTTGTGCACACAACGTCGGCTGATAAGTTCGGTTGAGCATCGCTTCGCAGAAAGCCAACAACTCCGGGTTTCGATTGCGCAACAATATCTTGAGTGAGTTCAGTGGGTCAATTTGTTGGCCTGTTGTCATAAGTTGTTTAGCAATCGATGAGGGTGGATTTCGAGCCGTCAGTATACCAAGTTGAGGCTGGTGCATCATCTGTTGTTTCAACCACTTCGTGATGTATCTGGCGAATCTCTGTAGTGGTTGTTGATCTGTTTTGCCTATGTGACCGTCATTGGAACTGCAAGTGAACTGGTACGCTACATGGTAGACAGAACAGTTTGACAAACCACTTTCGCGATTGCGGAGAATTGGTCTTCTGTTGGTTTGAAATGGGCACAACTGCGCAGCCACATATGTTCGAGCCAGTGCAGACTTTAATTTGTACTTTATATCGTTGGCTAGACGGTCACCTTTGAAAGATGAAAATAAGAGAACATCCTTCTTTTGAGTCATCAGTAGGGGCTTAGTGCTTTTTTTCACCGTATTATGAGCTTCAATTAATTTGTTGGGGTATCCAATTGTTAGCAAAGTTAGTCTCAGCAACTCCTGTTCTGTCTGCAGAGTATCCGCGGTACAAGTACGCCTGGCTCTGTAAAACAATGTCTCAACCAAACCGCGTTTGTATGCAATAGGAGCAAAACTGGAAAACTGAAGATATTGACCACTCCATGTGGTTTTGCGGTGAACTGAGCGCTGTAACGTACCATCTGCACATCTTCTTATGAGTGCATCCAAAAAAGTAGACCGTGGAATCTTATATGTCGTAAAAAACCCGCGCCGTAGAACAGACACATTGCCAACCGTCGGTCTTATTCCTCAGGAAACTCCTAAATCAGTGCCGTTCGTGTTTCTTTATACGAGGTTGCGGCCTTTGTCTATCTACTCGAGGCACAGACAATCTTTGCCCGTCAGGTGAACAGTGTCACCAGAGCTGTTAAAAGTTGTGCTTCATTTTGGTTCGTTTTTCAGTCCGCTTAAGAATGTTCACCTCAACCTATGTTTACCTCACAAGTCAAATCAAACAATCGTTCAGCTTTTTTGGATGTACTTATTACCAGAAATGCGGCCGACACAGTAGAGCGCTCAGTTCACTGCATCGCAGCGGGGTCGTCATTATTTTCAGTTTTTCAGCTTTTTCTCCTATTGCATACCAACGCTGGTTAAAAAGTTGGTTGAAACACTGTTTCATAAAACACAGCGTATTTGTACCCCTGACAAACTGTAGAGGAAGCAGGAGACGGTGAGATAAAATTTACTAGCGAATGGATACTCGTGTAATTCACCCAGGCACATAACACAGTGGATAAAAACACTGAACTCATACTTATGACTCAAAAGAAGGATGGTTTTCTATTATTACCACTGAAAGTGACCATCCAGCCAACGACATAAAGCACACACTAAAGTCTGCTCAGACTGGAACGTATGCGGGTGCGCAGCTGAGCTTAGTTCAAACCACCAGACGGCCAATCGCGAAAGTAGTCTGCCAAAATCTTCTGCCTCCCATGTTGCATACCAGTTCACTTGCAGTTGCAGTGACGAATACAGAGGTAGAACAGATCGACAATATCGCAGCGAGTGGTCGAACGTATCCCGAAATGACTGAAACAAATGACGCATCGGTCTCAACTTGGTGAACTGAGTACTCGAAATTCAACCTCATCGAATACTAGACGTCGTATTAAACGAGTCACCAATTTGATGTAGTAAACTGGTTCAAGAAGCTGTTGCGCAATCGAAACCCACAGACAATCGCCTTTATGAAACGATTCTTACTTGAACTTACTAGCCGACGTGATGTGCGCAAATGTGCTGGGGACAACCTATCGGACTTTCATGGTTGTGACTACATAGTAAAACTTGGTGTACTGGTAGGTTCCTCTAGTCCATGTTTGTCCTTATCTGATATATAACTGGCATGTTTTTACGTTTGAGACTGATGAGAAAAGGCGAAATTCTGAAATATCGTAACGTATGTTTTCTTCCTGCTATGATGAAGTGTCACCCATGTTAATTTTTGTCGCCTCAACAGTATATTGTGACGACCTATCTGGTCAAAGGTTATGGGTCACACGACCTGACGACTTAGTGAGTGATATCACACACATTTTTGATAGAGCCAAGACAACTAGAATATAGAAAACGAACACCAAAACATGATGAACGAAGTGTGGATGTGAACAACGATTGTGACTATAGCCTTGGTTGAGGACAAATTCTCGCGTCATATTCGCCCGAAAGTTGGTAACTGTATTATTTTCCCAGGGGTCCGCATGAATCCGAAGAAATCTAGCCAGCAAATCTGAAAAAAAACACAATTCATGTCATGCTTGCACTGGTTGACAAACTCTGACTGCTGCATTCAGCTTGAGTCGAATCGGTTGAAACACACACACATCGACTAACGGGGATGTGACCTTGACAGTAAGTGTAAAAACCACCAAAGCCTGAGTAGTAAAGGCAAGTTACTGCTCTTGATTTGCAAATTAAACCGTTGATAATAATTTATAACGCATGCTTAGTGAAACTACATTCATTAGCAATGAAAAATCCTCTTCAAGTATGTAGGAACACAAAATTCCGTTAGCAGCGAACCCAATCGCCAAAAGTTTCATCTTGGACTACCTAACAATGTTAGACAGTCTCTTCGGTTATCGCCCTGTAACATTACCACACGTTTAAGAAGCAACTCAGTAGCTTTCTGCTTGTTACACCTTTGAATAACATGCAGTGGAATGATAAGACTTCTAGGTACAATCAGTGACTTATTATTGGACCTGATAGGCAAGTAAAATAATTACAGAAAACGGAGTACATTTAATCAGTGAAAGGATATCGTTTGGTTGCATAATACTAATAATAATTCCTTGGTTTATTCATCCGCCAAAAGTGCAGCCAATTCATTCAAATCCAAATATCCATCTTTGTCCTGATCTCTTTCGTTGATATACTGCTCAACCTTGTTTATGTCCAAAGTATCGTTCATCCTCTCCAGTAGCGCTACCACCTCTCTGGTACTGATCTTTCCATCATTGTTGACATCCAACACACTCAGCATTTCTTTAACCTCTTCCTCACTGTCAGCAACGTATGATGAGAAGAAGGAAACAAGATATAGTTGTGTTCATCACCGACAAAAATAGAATTGAACACTGTACAAAGAACTAAACCGTCAAATTTATCAATTTTAAGAAATCCCAGACAAAAATACTACCTGAATAAATTAGTAAGGCTTTGTTTACTTTAGTTTCACAGTTTGTACTGATTTCAACCACGAGTATTCGAAAAGCCATAATATCTTGTTATATGGTGATTACCATCCAACCCAAACTCCATTCTCAGTACGTTTGCGTGAGTCTTGGACTACCCAGGTAGAGCTCATATGAATGGTATGTGGAAAGAAAATCATGAGTTATGAGCCCAAGCGGCTCAGTGCTGATCATCCAAGAAGAAACGGGATATGTACGTACTTTCAAAGTGTACATTATGACTGATTATTAAACATAGGTCTCTGTTCATTTCTACGGCGTTGTACTGCAACTGGGAATTCTTGTAAATTCAGGGAATATTCAAAAACACTTCTTCGGAAA
The DNA here is from genome assembly GCA_013368495.1 of Paragonimus heterotremus. Lineage (NCBI taxonomy): Eukaryota > Metazoa > Platyhelminthes > Trematoda > Plagiorchiida > Troglotrematidae > Paragonimus > Paragonimus heterotremus. The sequence goes on along the minus strand of LUCH01000731.1, from coordinate 107,604 downwards.
AAAGTCATAAGTTGAACTCCGTCAAAATATATCATTTGAACAGTTGTATATCAAGCGGTGGTCCAGTTAAGGAGTTGGCTTGTGCCTCTGATAGGAGTAACTAGTGATATTTTGAGTAATCATGCATGAGATGACACATGTTTATTAGATAATCCTTATTGATCAAGGACTTATATTAGCTCGGGACAGGGTCAGACTGATGAAATTAGGTTGAAAGGGAAGGGAAATGAGGCTGACGACGTCTGCTTGTTTAACTAAAGTTCAATAAATCCACAAAAGGACTGTAATTATTAATTCATAGAAAATTACGTCGTTCATAAAATTCTAATGGCAACATGGTTAATAAAATGATTCAACTGAAATAGATGCGAGTGAGGGGACAGAGATGGTCCCAACCTCTGATACGCGAAGCATCATAATGTTCACGTAACTTCTAACCACACGAAAAGCATTCTTCCTACAGCAGTGAATGTCAGTAAATATTTATTATCTTCATCACTCCAGCCATCAATGTAAAGTATACTACGACACTGTCAGACTGTACCACCTATTTAATCCTTCACAAACTCCATAATGCCAGTTCATTTCACTCTCTAACTCTCCATCAACGACAAGCATACATATTAAACATTTCACAAGTCTGTAGCTGCACATTTTCTTGGGGTTCACTAGCGCTGTGTTTCATGATGGAATTATGGATTAAAAAGTGTTCTTCTTTGTAACACGTTTAGCTTCGATTGATCAGAATGGACAACTGCTTTGTACAGCACATCGCTACGCTACACTTTAAGTGTGCATATTTTAGCACCTTCTGTTCCTCATCAGTGGGAGTTATAGAGGATAAAATTTATTCACCTGAGCCATAAGTAGCACTACATATTGTCGCAACTTCAGTCAGCTTAACACTTCCCGGTTTCACAATATTGGATTGCATAAACCAGAGACCCGACACAGAACTTGACATGATTCAGCAAACCATAGGTTTGAGTACATTGACTGAAACTGGCAACTATCAGTATCAAAAATAGTGGAAAGCTTTCTCGTATCTTTCCTGTGGAACGTAATTTAAAACTTCATCCACCGTTATGTATGAACATATATATGCGATATGTGTAATCTACTTCAAAGAAAAACTTTGCCTTAATGTATGTGACCTAGTTTGAATGCTTAACCGCAACGTTATATGAATAGTGTTCAGCTTGCCAGATCATTTCCAAAGGGGGACGAACAGAATCACTCTATTCTATCCAGTCGATAAGTCCGTGATCAGGACTTCTCAAGCAGGTTAAAGTTATTGTCTTTATCGAACCAACTGAACGTAGCTTGAATCGTTTGACCACTGCTTGCATATTCAGACAAACTTGCTTAGTCAACCATTTTGTAAGGAAGTAGAACAACCGATTTTTGTCCCTGGTAGGGCTCATTGGTAGCGCGCCTCGTTTGTACGGCTGAAGTTTGATCTCTGACCACATTCTGGCAAGGAGACTGCGTTTATCGCTATCACTGACTTTAACGTAAATATGACCATCATGTCAAATATGAATGCTTAGCTACGTTCCTTTGTATTTAAAGTTTACTTGCATCCAGCAGTGAGAGAGGAAACGTGATATATGTCATGCTGCCTCAAGTGAATGAGCTCACTGCCACGACGTTTCAACTCAGGTTTACTCAAAAAATACGTTAAACATATCAAGGCTACTAGCTAAGAGCTTGTTTCAACCAACAACGGAAATCAGCACGCATTTTTGAAAAGTTCATTTTTCAGCTGCCAAACACTTTCTAGACATAAGCAGTTCAGTATACACAAGAAGATGACGTTTACAATTGAGAAATATAATGAACTTTACGGTTTGCCTGAAACCTCGGAGAGCGGATTCCAAGTCGCCTGACACAAGTCAGTATGAGAAGCAGATTCAGGCCATTCACCGCACTATAGTTTATCGATTTGACTTGAGAAAAACTGTGATTTGAGCCCACATGTATGCGGTATGTTCGTTTTGCAGTGCAGAGAAGACAATAGATCGCGGACAAGTGGAGCCGATATGCAATATGACTAGAACCTAACATGTTTGGACTAAACGGTAAACGATTTCAATTCATATCCGGATTATTTCACTGAAAGAGTTAGATTGAAAATGGGTTTTGTCATCCCAAACGACCTTAAAGTTGTATATACATAGGGGACGAATTTAAAATGTATGACTTACGTCAGCATAGTATCTAATTTTCGTCGGATTGAAGAAGTACCAAGTTCAACTGTGAAATAAACAACGATTAGCTTTTATTTGTTGAAATAAACTAGTAATTCATGATAAATAACTGAATGGGCAGGATTTACGGATATCTTACCGAGGTGTTGTAGGTGAGCATGCTGGGCGGTTCACATTTTATGGCATAACAAACCCCCGATAAAATCGATGAGGACCCTGATTTTGTGAAGATGCATGTCCTGGCCAAGGTCATATTAAGCACACACGCTCTCTGATTGGATATCACAATAGCGTTTGAGTAGGTCAGTGTAGCTGCCCTCATATATTACAGTTACCTAGCGGTCAACACACACGAGTGAGGTATGCATGAACACATAGGTAACGAGTTATAGACAGTCGTGAATTTAAAAATAAACAGATTATGTTTTTGAGCAGAAAAGCGGTAGGTACTCTACACCGTCCGTAAGTAGAAATCTCAGTCAGTCCATCTAAACTCGGATTACTCGTATTTGTAAATCGATGAAGAAACGCTGCAACTGTATAATACTCTTTTTGGGAAATAGGCAATTCACCTGGCTTCGACAGTCAGCATGTCAAAATGCTGTAGACTTGTTGATTATTTCCTTTGGGTAGGTGACGAATCTGCGATACAGCAGTTTTCACGAAACCGTATGAAGGTAAAGTTGCAAAGTGAAAACGTTCGGTTTCAAATTCTCACGGTTTAGTACAAAACTGTTATGTATAGGTTATTATGAATAGATTGCTCAAAGCTGATTCCGATATGCTCTTTCACTGTGATGTTCCAGCCAAATTCCTTGTAAAGAAGCAGTAGAGTCGAGTTTAGCTTTTGTTATAGCTCATTAATTGTGCCTATCCATGTCGTGGTCAAGAGTTATACTGTGACCACGATTTCTTGGGTCACTCTGGTCGGTGACCTGACAGTGACCTATCAAAAGACAGGGCAGAAGTGCTATATGCAAGCTTGCAGCCAGGCTCGCTTGTGAACTTTGTTCACGTTTTCTGATAATCTACGAAGAAAACGTAATAAATGTCCTGTTAACTCCAATCAATGATTGCACGATTGAATCACGTTTTCAAGTTGAGGTTACAAAAAATCCTTAAGCCTAATGAGTTACATGTTGTGTATCGATGAGTAGACTTTGCTTGTAGTAAACCGAATATCACTCACAACTGATTGCAGCGTCTGTAAGTTTACTGAATTTCTAGTCTACATCTTTTCAAAATATTGTCAAGTAAGAGTGTGACCGAAGTCTAGGCCCCGTCATGATATACGTTACTGACAGGAGTGAATCTCGAGCTTAGTTGGATAGATGTGAAAACGGCTGTCAATTGTAACTGTGGTTCAATTTGTTTTACCGTAAACAATCGTTTATTTTATTCTGATACAACGATGGTGTTTGTTAACACGTAGTGTGCGTCTCTTCCGAACAGAAGTAGCATAAGGCATGCTACAAAGAGAATGGCAGGATTAAAATTTTACAATTGAAATATCAGCTTGTCTGTGAGCAGCACAGGGAAACCATACCGGAAAGCTCGATTTCCACTCCCAGCAATCTGTTAAAATTGCTGAATCTTGCTAATAATCCTACCGATTTGTGGTCGGTACACATGCGACCAAGATTACCACCCACCTTTTGTTTTACACTTTTTTAAAAATGTTTTCAGAAGCCGTCTCATTACGTCATCCATGATCATATCGAATGTGCTAGAGACAGTGTAAAAACTTCTGTGGTTTTCACACAATGTCTTGACATTCCTTTTGGAAAGGCGAACGATTTTTGATAAGCGTCAACCATAAAGCGTATCCTCAGTTTGCGGTTGCACTGTTTCACCACGATATTCCAAAAAGTTGGAGAAAGAGGGTTCTGACTTTAGGCTTCACTGTATTGTAACTTTTTAAGCTCCAAATCTACTTCAGTTTCGACGGAAGTTTGTCAGGAACGTCAATACTAACAACACCATCCCATCAGCCGCAAGTGAGTGAGCCAGTTCAGACCAGTTAAGCTGTTTCCTAAAGTGCTGAGCTCATCAGCCAAGTCACCGCTACAAACTGTAAGTTCGTCAGCCGATTTTTTCACACACAGTCTCATTAACACATTGCCGGTAACAAACGTAACCACGAATCAAGAGAAATAGCACCCGGCTGTCTACGGATTAAGAGACCTTCTTCATCTCTTTGGCTCGCTAGGGGAAGTAAGCCCCTTGGTTCATAGGGAGACTTTATTGAAGTCTGTGTTTCAGTTCACGGCAGTCTTCGTGGAGTCCGGATTCAAAAGGATAAGTCGACGTTTGTTCATAAGTCCTGCTGAGCTAACAGAGGCTTGCTTCTGATGCATCTACGGTGTGGTTCTTGGAACACACCTCTTAGCATGTGGTCCATATAACAGTTGAGATATTTCCCTAACGCTAGTTCGGATCGCCCACAACTTTGTAATGGGATAGTTTAGCTATAAACTTTGTCTGTCCAGCGTTTTCTACACATCCGTCGTTTATTTTCCCGTCAAGCATTTTGTGTGTATATATAGATTCTGTCTGGGCAAACGATAAGACGAAACAAACACCCGCATAATTTGAGGCAAGGCAGTTACTTTCAAAAGAGTGACACTCGTTAACAGAGTGACGCTTTAAAAAATAGACAATCTTTGAATGAAATAGGTTTTCCGTATTCTTCCTTGAGACGCTTTTTCTTTCAGTGCTCAACAATCAAAATAGAATATCTCTGGGTGCTTAGAATGTGAGAAGTCAGCTGCTGTTTGTCGACAACTTTTTTGCTCATATCTGTTGAAAGTTGGTCAGTTTTCCTAGAGGAGAGATCTTGTCGAGGTATTAATACTAACTGCCGCACAAAGACCGTCCACACTCTTGATTTACGGTTAAAGTTTTAGATGTTGTTTACCTGCGGTTTTGCCATTAGAAATCTAACAGTACGGTACAGTCACCTAGTTGTATTTAATAGTTTCGATGCACCCTAATTTCTCATCATCAAATTGTCATTCCTATCCGGCATTTATTTCTAAACCATAACAACGCATTGGTTACGCTAAACTAAGCGCGTTCATTGGATTTTTCAGCGATATTTTTGTTAATACGTATTGTACACATAAGTTCCATGGTATAAATTGATTTATTCTTTGGTGTTTTCTGCTTCTCAGGTGACATCCCAAAAGTGGTTATTCTAGTAGAAAAGCAACACCTGAACAGTTAAATGCAAGACAATCCAAAGAGCACTTAATATTCAGCCAGATGTTTATAGTTCGTCAAATTCTATGGCGTCAAGTAACGCGGATGTCTTCGAGAAGCGTCGTGAACAAAGAGTTATGAGGCGATAAAACTTCGTCGGAAAGATAGAAATATATAAATTTCCAGTAGACGTATGCATTTATAAACATGAACGCTACTATGTACTTATTCTGTATCACACGGGTCACAGCATG
>LUCH01000731.1:51079-78248 GCA_013368495.1 Paragonimus heterotremus | reverse complement strand
TTCTGTATCACACGGGTCACAGCATGTATACTGCTTTCTATACTTCAAAATTACTCCGTTTCGTTGAAAGTGCAAGCGTGGGTTACTAAAGAGAGACAGTGTGTTGATTGTGCACATCGTTACCCGTAGCCTGGCGTTGATCCGTAACACAATCTTTGAAGCAGGTTCCGTCATACTTTGCTATTGTATCATGATAATCGATATTCAGTATGCTGTTTTACCTGAGCAGTGAAGGTCACCTACCTCGAGCGTAATCAGAATTGGAGTCTTTAGTGTGTGACCTCATAAATCGTAATGGTATACTATTCTAAGATTTTAGCCAGAGTTGTTGCTCAGATAACCCTTAAACCAGAAACCCATCACTGAATAATAAATTTAGTTCCCGCAATTTTGTGATCCAGACGCATTACAACACTGGTTGTATGCTTATTCGTCAAGTTAATAAATTTGTGCTTCTTTAAAACTGACTGATTTTGGCTCAGTACACCGAACATTTGTTCATACGCTGTAATGCTATTGTGTATTACGTCTTATGATGAACCCCCATTATAAGGAACTGCACAACAATGTCTGTTTAATTAAAATTGATCACAAAAGGGTGAGAGCACAATATTTACATTTAACACCCAGAAACACTTTGCCACATCTGTGTAGTGCACTACACTTTTGTTACGAGGACCTGAGATGCGCGCTGAAATACAAGCATGTTCGATTTTCGAAACTGTACGGCTTAGTTATTCAGGAATACCGCGAACGACTGTAACAAGTCACCAAAATTGAAAGGTAATTTTCCACATGTGGTTAAGTATTTTTGGAACCCAATGGTCTTCAGCTAGAACTTGATGTCTATTTCCTTAGATTTTATCCTCACTTAGATCATGACTTAACTTTATTTGGCAAAGTAGAAAAATTAATAATCTATGGGCTGTGTGATGGAAATCTATGTTTATTATAAGTGCACTCTAGACGAAATCTTGCATCAGAATAATCGGCACACATTCAGCAATTATTTTCTGAAATATTTCGAACGGAAGCTACTTTTTGACGGAAAAGACAGAGCATAAATTTATTACAACTAGGTTTCTTACGCTGCAGAGATTTATTTCAGAGATAAGTTCACAAATTAGTTCATTTGTCTATTTCATTTCCATGAAGATTTACTTAAAGTCAGCTTGACAATAAGATTACTGAAACTGCCATATGGATTCACGCCAGAGTTTTGAAAGGCAAAACCGGTAGAGAACAGAATGTATCAACTACGCCTGAATGAAAAACAACCACAAATAAACAGCATATCGGCGCACGTAGTTCAATTAGCTGAACAATAAACTTTCCAGGTATTAGCCAATTCCTGTTTACAAGCATATACATTTTTTACTTGAATATTGTAGATGTACAAAAGTGTTAATTTAGAGGTTGTTTATTGATTACTCAGACGGACAAGTTATCTGATGTTTTCGAGATGCACTACAGGAGTGAGGCAAAACGACCATTTCTTTAAATCTTCTGTGGACAAAAACTGACTAGTTTATCCGATGCATAGTCTGTGAAAAGTTGAAACAAAGGAAATCATTCCGAATTTCGCGATATTGTTTCTAAAACAATCGCGAACGCATGGAAGGCGAAAGTTTGCGGTTATTAAATCATTTGTGATTCATTTGTATGGCTTATCACAGACACAGCAGGGTCCATGAATAAGTGCATATGTCAAGCGTATTTGCAGAAAATGCAAATATGTGTGGCAATGAACGTGCTTAGTAAAATTATGGAATCCAAATACTAACGCATATATTGCGAGCTTATCCTTAAATTTCGTGACAAAGGGAATTCTCTGTTAGTAAAACCGTGCGAACATAACGTTAGGCAGTCTGTAAAGTCTAACTGTCCAGAATTCAAATGTTCACGTTGGATTTTTTATTCGTTTCAGGACCCACTTTCTGGTAATAAGGTAAACGACCATCAACGATTTTTTATCGAGATGTCAGATACATGGTCCAGCGTACCGATAAGGTTTCATTCTAAAACCATCCACCGGTTTACTTCAGTTCCGAAGATGTTCCAATGAGTTTGGTTAACCCCATGCGGTAACCGGTGACACAGGTTACCCGACTAATGGAAAATGTATCAAAATACCTACAGAATGTAGGAGTCTTCATTCTCCGAGAACGGCATTCATAGCTCTACGAAGTACGTGATTATTTGGATTACCCAGTTCCGTTCTTTGTTCCGCGCTCTTTGCCATAATTACACTTTAGGTAACTTGAAAAGATAAGCTAGTAGTGGTGTATTGCACAATTTTTGTTTGAATTGATTTTGCTGCATCTTATCAAGTGCATAACAGACTGTTCTGTCTATGTGTGAGGTTTCTCTTCATTTAGCTGGACCAATAGTTGTATTCATTCGACTTTGTTTCATGGGCGACGGTGGCTGTTCACTCTTGAAAAGTCGATTAGTTTCCGCTGTTAAACGAGTTTTTACGCGGCTAAAGTAGTTCTTAGTTTTGACACCACCAAAATGCAAACGCCCACCATCACACGGCCACACACCTCTCCTCTTCATCCCACACTGGGTGTACTAATATTCGTATGTGTGTGCAGTTCCAACTATACTGGAGTGACGGAGAGGCAGATGCAAGTCAGGGTGGCAGAGCATTTGCCTAAGTGGATATACAACCGAGTTAACCAACCCGTTAGAATCTGAACGAATGAGTCCACAGTTCATTCACACAAGACACCGGCTTCATTCATTGCGCATCATATACTAGAGACAAATCACGAGATTGGCAATCCATCAACATTCTCACTCATCTTCATGCACTGAAATATACGCTTACTTCATTATGCCGATGTGCGTGCTAATAAACGATTAAAGCCACCATTGTTTGTGCAAAAGGAACTGTTTAGTAAATTAGTACTACCTTGACAGTGTTACTGAATTTCCTCGTATTATTCTCATACCTGGACAGGACACTCTCCTATGCACTTGATAAGATGCAGCGGAATCAGTTCGAACAAAGATCATGTAATATGCCACTACTGGTTTGTCTTTTCAAGTTCATCTCGCGGAAGGCTTGTTTCAGTTATTTAAGATGCCACTATGGATCACCTTATTCGGAAAGGCAGTAATAACTACCTGCGTGGTACACTACGTTGAATGTGACACGCTTATCATTTGTTTGACTCAGTCAGGTCGGTTGCCGTGTTGTTAGGCCATGGTAACCATAATTTATTAGCGCGTGCAACAATCACGCTGATTAAGCAGTACACGCCAACATTTTAAACAAAAATGGCGCATATTCTGAATTATGTTGACGTTTGTCATGGTTAATTGCTGTCCTTACTGTTGTGTGCTAGTTATGTGTACCTTTATAGTCCAGCCTCCACTCTTTACATTGTGGTCACACAAAAACTGGCGTACACAATGGATCAGCACATGACATGAAAAGTTCATGGGTTTCGAAATTAACTGGTTACACTTTTACATGAGTGCATACGTGTTTCGGATATATTTATCAAGTTAACCTCTGATGGATACGTTTCCTCCTTTGATTAGTCAGGTTCAGCCCGAACCTGTTATATCTATCACTACTCCATTCGACTGGACACCATACGTTTGATTGTGTAAGTAGCTGAGCAAGACTAGACGTGTGTTCCAGACAGACTGACTCACACATTCTACCTGATATCAGTTCATGTATTAACCGAATCTATCACTGTATCTTGTTGACATGCCCACTCCATACCTGTGAATCCCCACGTACGTACTCCTGTGTCAAACCGGAATTCACTAGACTGTCTTTCACTCTTGGATCGATTACCAGAGTTTGATCTTTGGCAGTCAGAATGCCCGGCTTGATGGAGTTGTGTTGAATCGAGTAAACCGGTGCTTCGATTAATGTGCGACATTCACTAAAGATAATGTGATATATCGGTACAGTTATTTAACTAAGGAAAAGAACGGTTCGCTTTTCTCCCCTTAATGTGCATGCATTTACAAGTGTATAAATTGTGAATGGGAACCGTACAATTGTAATTCCAGGAGTAACGCCAGAGTCAGGCAATCGAAGCCTACTTTTCACCAATGTATGTACGCACGTCTTCAACCTGTGTACATCAGCGAATATTGTCAAGCTTGCCAGTATCAAAACATTGGACCTAGCTTGTTTTAAGTGCTGAAACTCATTTTGCTTGTGACTATTGGATTTTTGCGTATACCGGAGTTACTGAGTAAGGTTCTCTAGTTGACCATTTCCAGTTACCCAGCCACAGAGACCGATCCCGGAGATTTGCACATGGGATTCAGTCAGAGTTAAACGGTCGGTTAAGGATATCTATCGATCAGCAAGTATTGGAGAAGGTTATGATGAGTGGCGGTTGAATCGTAACTATGTAAAACAAGTACACAAAATGTAAGGCATTAAAATAAGGTGGTAGTGACCGGTCAGTTTTGTTTCAGTCAAAAAATTGTATGCTGTGGTATATTGGCCGGCATCAAAAGGGGCCCAAAAGCGTGGAGATAGGATTAATCGGTTACCGAATTATATCGCCGAATTTTTCTATAAACTTTATCCGAGCGTGTTCATTGGGAGGTCAGCTTGGCAATACTAAAACTCGCCTCAAAACCGTAACAATTTATTTCACTCAGATTTCCTCCACGAGTGACAACGAGTGTTGAGAATAAGGCAACATATCTTCAATTTGTCTCTTCGTTAATATCGAGGGAGTATGTAGACCAACTGACTGTGCCACTCTGTGAATTATTTCACCGATCGGTACGCGAAAACAAAGTTTAGAATAGATGATCACAACAAGTCTGTTGGTTGCAGTTGAGGCGCACTATTCTCAGTAGTCTGAGGAGGCATGAAGAGTATGGCTAACTACCAGATATGTGAATACCTGTTTCAACCTGAACGACTGACTGACAACTAACATAAAAATATTCCAGAACAACACCATCCTGCCTGCTCGCAGACGAGAGCGGGCGAAAGGGGACAAGAAGGTGAACCTGTTGATGTTGTTGTGAAGTTTTCGACTGATTAGACTTCCTAACAAGGCATGAAAATCCGCAAGTCTATTCTGGGTAACTCCAATTTCCACGACTCATAGAATCCCATAAGATCGCTCCTACATTTTCATTGTGTACAATGCATAGTTTTTACTACGAGCATTTCTGTTTATATAATTCATATCAGAAAGCCAACAGGTCGTCAAATCCTCGCCACAAGTAAGCGTTCAGGTAGAACATTTCCCGAATGACATTGTAGCGAGAAGTCATTCAATAAAGCAAGTTTCTTATGGTCCAACACAGCATGTTTTCGCGTCACACGCGCCAGCGCATTTAGTAAGCGAAATTCCAGTGTATTTGGCAGCAACTGCTTCCGCTCACCTCGTGTGCACTTCTGCCTGGTTTGTGTGTACCTGACGCTTTCTGCTGCAAGAATTTTGCTTGGCACATCTCGCCCGTTGATCCGATTTGGTTGAGTGATGGTTAATCCGTTCGCGCGTGTTGACCATAAACTATTAGCTGCTGGCTTTTATCATACCATACCCCCGCTCTGAGATAGTTCACTGGAACGGCCAGTATACTCAATTCTTCAGTTACGTACCCCTCAAACAGAAGAAAAACCTCGTTCGTATTTTAACACATGAGGATATGCACTGATGACATGATTGAGGCAGAAATGGTGTTTTTACGACGGATATTCGCAGAGAACGTCTATCCTGTGAACTTCGTGGGTAGACATATGGTACTGACAGAACCGAGAGTTACGCTCCCATCTGCGGAAAAGAAGTTGGTTTACATGGCGCTAGACAACAAAGGCGAGGCGTTAGCTGAACTAGTAACTCGTAGAATAAGTAACGCAAATAAAAAGACCTACAGTGCTGCACAACTACGAATCTCGTTCAGATCCGACCCGGTTGTCCACGTACAAGTCATAAATACGTTGCCTTAGTGTGTGACCTCATTTTGTGCTTATTCTTTCACATGCTCCTATGGAGCAGGTTACGTCGGTCGTACAACCAGGCGCCTTTCTCAGAGGATACGTGAACACCACCCCGCGTGGCTGACTAAAGACGAGGTGAAGTCCATTTCGAGTGCAGTTCTGGCGCACTTTGTTGATTCAGGGCACCAAGTCACACCGGAAGTGGCTCTCCAGCCCATTTACCGGTTGTCCAGTCGTCAATCCAGAGGAGTCAAATTTCGTATTCTGGCCACCGCGGAAGCGATCGGAATTCGGTTGCGCAATCCGTCGTTATGGGCTCAGAACAAATTTGTACAGACCCTACGGTTACCATGGCTTCCCGTGACTAACTCGACACCCCCGGTGGTCAATTTCGCCACCTAATTGCCCTCCGATTCACAATCTCATGACGTAATTATGTACGTAATCCTTTACGATTTCGATCGCTTGACAACCACGATGATATAAAATGTCACGTAATTGGCTCGATGATGAATAACCGAAAGCAGACTGTTCGCCAAAACACCTTTTCACTTGGAGTTCACTGAGTGTTGGAATAGTCGTGCATCCGATTTGGTTCACCATCACACCGTAACAACGACGAAGAAGTTAAGCGAGATGTGCGTAGCGTACAAACTAGATACAGGTAAAAACGACTACATTAAAAGCAAAGTGCTTTCGACAATTGTTCTCCATGAAATTTTCTTGTGCGCGTATGGGTTTCAGGAATGCTCAATTAAGACCACATCAATCAGTCTGTAAACTAGACTTCGGCGGTAAAACTATACGCTACCTCGACAGCCTGCTGGTGGTCCTCGTTTTACTTACATCGTAAGATTCTTCGCCTGCTCGGTGAGGTTAATATTCATCGCGGAGAAATTTTAGTGGCGAATGGCGATAACGGCCTCAGTAACGCGTTCATCATCGCGCGCTGATGTACCATTAAAAATGAAGTCTTTCCAGTTTTTCAATAGGTTATAGACTACTTAATTTGTTCAGGTAGAAACCCCAATGGTAATAATGTCAGATTGTTAAACCCGTTCATATCTTCAAAAGACAACAAAATCACCGCCCCAATGATTTAAATTTATGACAGCAAAACAGTTGCTTTATCCGCAAACAGCATTGGTCCGGTCATTTGCAGACACCCAGGTCTGGAACACAATATCCGAGTTACCGTGGCTCCGTCAAACCTAAATGTCGCGTGAGCAGCAGCGAGAAGTATAAACTCAAGGTACTGAGCTCATTATCCGATGGCTTCACCAATATAACTTGCACAATGAGACGGTTGAGCTCGAGGTTCCACTGTCGTTGTTTATCGTCTACTGACTGTTGCCTATCGAATGTTTTAATAAATTTGAAAGTGGCGCAAAATCTGTTGCCCAGACTTTATTTCGTTCACCTCCAGTTAGGGGTGCAAGTATATTCTGAAAAGAATCCACAAAAAAGCATTTAGATTACTGCAAACTTAACAAGTAACGCGGCAATAAGCTTACGACTCAGGGACCAGAAATACGATCAACAGACAGGACGTCAACTCACTACCATCAACACCATCCTAGAATCTTCACGAATGCAGACAAATTCATTGGTACCTGAACTCCCCCATGAACTCTTACTCAGTGACATCAGGAACTCCGATTTGTTCGGTTCATCGGTGCTCAACATAATTGTTCGCGTTATTGCTTTGTAGTGTACTAATTGTTAACGATTCAGTCACGTGCACATATTCCATTTAGTCGTTAGTTGTATGCGTTTGTTGATCAGTAGTTTGGTATATATGTTGGCGGTGTACTTTAGGTAAACCTTCGATATTCTGTCCAGATTTACTACAACCTAGAAGGTTATAGCTGTTCTAATACACTGAAGATAAACGGGGATCAGAAGTAACCTTGAGCTTCTCATTGACACTACAGCGGTAGCCGAGATTTCTATCAATCCTGATGAAACGCATACATTATCGACCGATTCTTGTAAGTAGTTCTACACAGTACAATATACAGAAAGGCACTCTCGGTATTGTTTTTCGAAGCATGGCATTCTAATGAAACTTATATACTAGAGGTATTATAGTTATAAGACCTAAGATAAGTAGGTATACGGTTGTGCAATCCACAGTTCTGTGCTCAGAAAAAAATTATGTAAGCCCCACGGTTAGCATAGCCTCCCGTTATTGACTCGACACCCCCGGTGGTCAATTTTTCACCTAATGGCCCTTCAATTCACAACCACATGATGTAATTATATGACTGATTACCCTTGGTTTTGCTCGCTTGACAACCATGATGATATAAAGTGTTATGTAATTGACCCGATGATGAATGACCGAAAACAAACTGTTCGCCAAAACACCTTTCCACTTCCTATATAGAACTCATCCAAATTGGTACTTACCTCATCCTTCTCAGGGAAACTTTGTTTACAGTGCAGTGGCTTATCCTCGTGAATTACTACGATCAGTATACTGTGTGAATGCAATGCAATAAACGTGAAGACGTCAAGTCAGGTCCAAGTCTAGACGAACATGGAGACGCGGACAGTCGTGTGACGCAGCATGACAAGAGTAAAAGTAGTGAAACTTGGGAACTGTTGTGAGGACATAAAATTTATAGTTCACAAACTATAGTGATGTAAGAATAGAAATTGATAAGGTACGCAGACAGAAGACGTTAGAAATCATGTACAGCACTTACAATAAACCTTCGAAATGAAAGATCAGAAGAGGACGGTTCTTCTGGGTGAATCAGACACTCAGAGCAGCGGAGAATTGGTTACTGTCTGTTTCTATGCCTTGAAACTTGAAGGTGAAAATTGTATAACTACAGCTCCAGTCTTATGGAGAATATGCTACTGGCGTGGCTTGAAGAACGTTGGGAGGGTGGCCGTCAAACCTACTTTATGACCGATCATCTGAACATGCTTAGTAGCCGTCCTCCGAGCACGGTCAGTCTAATTGTTAGTGAATCATTGAATATAACACAATATATAACACAATGCTCAGTTCATGTGGATTGGCGACATATTTCCTTAAGCAGTGAAACATGAGGCAATTTGACATAAAAGTGTGAAGCTCTTATTATTTTTCGGGTCTAAGTTCAAACCTTCACTAGATAGTAAGCCGTCTTATGAAAATGGAGATCTGCCTTTGTTTGTTAATTATGACGGGCCGATAATTGATCACATTGTGTTTTTGAAGCGTCATTTCAACAATTCTACTACTAGAGACAGTTTGTTTTATGTAGGTAGCTCATGAATGAATCTCTTCAATCCGGAAGTGGACAAAAGGATACAGGGGATCCAACGCTTTGAAGCATCGTTTCAAGTACACGATGGGGCAGAGAGAATAGGTGGGTGGCGACAGCTTCTGTGGTTGTCAACAAGCGACTTCTAACCGGCTTTGTGTATACACGATTGACTCAGTAGCCAAAATGGAGCAGGCGTGTGGAATACACTGAAGAGCCCAACTCCGTTAAGTGAGCAACGGTCAGTGATGAACAAGTCTTCCCAATCCAGGAGTTATCCATAACGGAATATACGAATGGATGTCTTCCAATATTCGCCTGCAAGGTTGATATAGAATTACAATGGGCAAGTAATTTTGCTTCAACCTGAATAATCCTGAGGGTTACAACGAGTACATCTCTCGTTTATAAAAGCAATGATGACCATGAAAAATGATGCGGCTACCGGAAGAGACTCAACATGCAACCCATCGAAATATCATGTGCACTTCAACAGAACGTGCAATTGCATGTAAGAGTGGACATGTCATGTGCACAGCCTTACAAATCTGTGTTGATTCTCGGCAGAATCTACGAGGAAGCATTTGGATTACTGCAAACTTTACGAGTAGCGCTGTAATAAACTAACGACTCAGGGACCAGAACCACGATCAACAGACAGGATATCAACTCATTACTATCCACGCCATCCCTGTATCATCGTGGGCGTGAACAAATCCAACGGTAACTGTACTCCTTCATGAACTCTCCTTCAGTGGTATGAGGAACTTCGATTTGTTCGGTTCATCGCTGCTCAACTTACTTGTTCGCACTATGGCTTTGTAGGATATACATTGTTAACGACTCATTTACGTGTACAGATTCCATTTGGGGGTTAGTTGAATGCGTTTGTCGATTATCAATTTATTATGTGCAGATGCAGTTTAACTTGAATAAACCTCCGATACTCTGCTTTGTTCCGTCCTAATCTATAGGTTTACAGCTGACCTGATAGACTGAGTACAAACCTAGATCACAATAAATTCTACACTCTGCTTTATCACTACTGCGATAGCTGATTTTTCTATCCATCGTCCTGAAACGCTTATTCGAAGAGGAGTCAGAAAGTAATGCCAATGTTTTTAACTCTAGTGAAGGTTTTCATGAAATTATCTGAAATGTTTTCCAATTATAAATTATTATATCATTTACGTTATGTAATAGTTTGTTTCTTACTTTTCATGTTTTTAGACTCACAAGGAAAATTAAAAATGGCTGCCCCCGTAGAGTTGCGTCAAAAACAAAGAGCAGTGATTGAATTCCCTGTTGCTGAGGATGAAACCCCCATGAACATTCGCAGACGATTAACAAATGTGTTTGAGGGCAATACTGTAGATTATAGCAATGTATGTAGAAGGGTTCGTCGTTTGAAGGATGAAAAGGTGGGAACTATGAGCGTAGCCGATAAACCTCGTTCTGGCCGTCCATCCGCGTCTGTCAATCCTGCCACTAAAGCAAAAGTAGATGTTCTGATCAGAGAAGACAGGCGTATAACTCTTGGTGATTCGGCAGGAAACCGTGGAGTGAGCCACGGAAGTGCTTACAACATAGTCCAGTCACTTGGCTTTTCCAGAGTGTGTGTCCCCTGGGTACCGAGAGAGCTGACTACCGAACGCAAAGCTGACAGGGTCATTGCCTGCACTGAACTTCTCGAACAAAATCAAAGAGACAACACCTTCTTTCAAAAGCTCGTAACAGGTGATAAAACATGGGTTCATCATTATGAACCGGAATCAAAGAGGCAGTCATTGGAATGGCGTCACTCATCATCACCGCAACCAAAAAAGTTCAAGACGCAAGAGTCAGCTAGAAAAATCATGACGACTGTCTTTTGGGATGCTCAAGATGTCATTCTACTTGATTTCTTGCCTAGAGGAGAAACAATAAACTCTGACGCCTACATCGAGACCCTGACGAGACTCAGAGCAAGAATCCAACGAGTGAGACCCGATTTGCCAATCCGCAAAGTCATCCTTTTGCAAGACAATGCTCGACCACACACAAGCATCAAGACAAGGGAGGCAATCGTCTCATTCGGGTAGACAACTTTACGGTATCCTCCATACTCACCAGATTTAACGCCTTCAGATTATCACCTCTTCGGCCCCATGAAAGAGGGTTTGAGAGGCAAACATTATTCCAGTGACGAGGAAGTGAAAACCACAGTGAAGAAGTGACTCAAAGGACAGAAAACAAAATTTTACGAGTCAGGGATACATGCGCTCATTCAAAGATAGAACGTTGCTAATGAGCGTAACGGTGACTACGTTGAGAAGTAGGGATGTGATCCACAGAGAACCAGCTTTATATTGATGCATAATACATGTTCCTGTGTTGGTAATTATACCAGTCCGAAATAAAATGGCATTACTTTTTGACTCCTCATCGTACTGTCGGCCGAGTTCTGTAAATAGTCCAACACGTTTTCACATACATATAAGCATCTTTAGTTTTTTTCAAAACCTAGCCTTCCCGTGAATCTCAGAAACTACAGGTGTTATGGCTAGAGAACTCAAGACCAAGTGGTCCGTTAACAATCTATGCCTTACATAGCCATAGTGCATAGTCTGAGACCAACAGCAACAACCAACAGGAAAAAGAAAAGAAGAGCGAGATTGGCTACAGCCCACTCGGCGGCATTCAAAAGTGCCCCCAGCGAAAAGTGCGTGGAACCTTCTAGTGCGTTAAACAACGCGGGAAAATGTTCGGGTTAAACGACCTTGAAGAATGAAATAACAGATGAGTCGTTAGGAACAGGACAAGCATTCGCTGAGTGCAATTAATTGCACAATTAAAGAAAGTGGCATTGAGTTCGTATCAGGCCTCTCATAGTAGGCGTTCACAGAATCATGCGTACAGAACAGACAAACGGGAAAACACGGTTGCAGCCGGGATCCTCATAGAGACCACACGATCGCTAGTCACTACACCAGTGATTCTACTTAACTGTAAAAATTCCCAAACGGAAACTCTAAATCAAGTTGCTTCTCCTTATTTCTGAGACAGCAAAACCAAGGACCGAGTGATAAAACTTCTAACAACTGCTTTGAAATGTGTATGTGTGTGGACCTACCTTTCTGGATTGCTCAGGAACTCTGATACCATACTCGCCGAATTCAAGCTGCTTTTCAGTCTGTTAGACTTCAAACCCGCTTACCTCCCGACAATATTTTGTATATATTCGTCGAATTGAACACGCTCTTCAGTCGTGAGTGATTCTACCGCTGTGAATTATTGTTTCATATTTCGCGTCAGTTCGTCGATCCTTGCAGAAGTCCTTTCCAGTTCACTCAGTGCATGCCATTTCAGCGACAGAAATTCGGCTACGCCATTCACAGTTCTGCGCTCAGAAGAAATTTATGCAAGCCCCACGGTTACCATAGCCTCCTGTTACTGACTCGACGTCTCCGAAGGTAAATTATGTCACCTAATGGCCCTCCAATGCACAACCACGTGATGTAATTATATGGCTGATTACCCTTGGTTTTGCTCGTTTGACAACCCTGATGATATAAAATGTTACGTAATTGACCCGATGCTAAGTGACTGTAAACAGATTGTTCGCCAAAACACCTTTTCACTTCTAATGAACCCCTGGGGCTGTTCGAACCGTTATACATAAGAAATGACAAACACCGTACACTTTAGTTCCACTAATGATGAACTTACGGATACCACGATGATTAGCCTTTATGTATACGCTCATTTGACTTAAACCGAATTTAGTCATATGTCTACCCATGTTGTGACTAAATGAAATCTAAGCGACAGGCACCTTATAAATCACACAGCTATTGAAAATAAGTCGAAGGCATTGTACACTTCTAAAGTTCTCATCCGCAGAGCGACTCAAAAATCAAGTAAAGCACTGTCTATTTTCGGCCTCTTAGACATAAATAGGTTGTGGGGCAACGACATTTGCAGCTCACTTCGTGAGTGAGTTAAACTATTTATCAAATGAAACCGGCTGAATTTCCGTAGGAAGCTCAATAACGTAAACTAGAATAAAATTGCCGAAGTTCACACCTTTCTGGTAGACTAACGTTAGTAGTGCTCCATTTGAGTCGCTGAATGATGTGTATGAACAATTCACACGCATCCTTTCTCAGGACCTCAAATAAGTGTAAAATAAGCCACGAGTACGGTTGAACTTGCAAAGCGGACAGTAAGGTTAGACATACGTTGCTGATGAGGGTAACAGATATTCCATATCCTGAAACATTTTCGGCTTTATCTATTATATGTAAAGAATAAACGAGCGGCGAATGTGCAGCAAGCTCTTAGCAACCACGGAGCATTATCACCTTTGAGTTTGAGTGAATATTCAATATTCGATCGATGTCAAATAGCACAGACTAGTACTTGCGGCAAAATATAGGGCTTATAAATTTGTGTTTCATGAAGAGCCTATTACCCCTGCTATTCTGAGCTAGCGTACACTTTCAGTCGGATATTATTCGAGCCTCTTTGGTCTGATGTCGATTTATCTCTACACCATACATGTCAACTACCTGAAAAGTTAAACAATCTGTTTCATACAAAATCAAATCCCGCCTACTCGTGGATAAATCTACAATACCACCGTAAAAATGGATAAACTTTTAGGAACAGTGGGGAATAAAAAGAAAATCAGTACTCAACAATTTGTTCAGTTGCTCACTGGTATAAATTAGACCTCAGAATTCATAATTTTAATAATTTCCAAACGTAATTCCCACAGTCAAGTGCATCTTTTAGACAGTTTTACTCTAAAATGACCCATGATTTACCATCCACCTTCCTGGACCCACCTCATACATTTTTATCACCGGTAATACCAAGGTGTGGAAGCTTCACACACATTGTGTAGAAATTCATTAATCTCAAAGTGAACGCGACTTCCCTCCACATATCAAACTGAACGAAACCTTCTTCTGGTTAGGAAAGAGACTAGCTGTTGTGGGTAGTGTCCATCACGTCATGCCAGTATTCCGGACTACCTGCAAATGCCACCAAACATTTTACAAATTCGAGTGCGTCATAAAATCGTATGGTCAATCAAAATTCTTATCTAATTCATGATCGTAGATCGAGATCAGTTACAAGCCGATGGTGAACAGTTTTCAAAAGTTATTCAAGTCACATAGGACAAATAATTTGGTGACAACTTGTCCGATCATACCACAATTTACGAAATCGGTGTTGTTCCCCGTTAGCGTCAATCCGTTTTAGTGTTTTGCCAAACAAGCAGCCAGTTCTTTTACATCCAGTGATCCGTCATTATTCTTATCGTATTTCTTGATGAACTCTTGACACCGATGCTTAAGCATTGGACATTTTATAGTTTTCATAAATTCTTCCAGTTCCGAAGCACTGAGTTCTCCGTCACCATTCTTGTCTGCAGTCATCAACAAGTTGAGAACTTCCTTTTCACTGGATTAAGAAAATAAAGAGATAGAGGAGATAACACTTGAAATACCCAAAGATATGTCATACATACAAACACAACTATCGACAGGGTGGTTTACTATTTAATGGTGAACTGGAAAAATGAAATAAAGCTGGCTAGTGCTCGAAAACGTTGACGTTTATGACAAATTGATCCGCATCAACATGAAGAATGATTCGTTCTAGCATGGAAGTTTTGTCGGATATCCTCTACTGGAGACATTACATCAAGTTGTTTTTGAATAGAAAATTCTTGTGTGATTTCGTGCAATGCTGACTACCGCTGTGATCAATTTTATTCTCGTTCAAGTTTCGAATATAATCTTTAGTATATTTTTGTCTATCTTCAGAAGACAGCAACACTTTTTACACCCTAGGCATACACGGACTAATAGTTCTCCGATTACGTGATACGAAGTTTTAGCAAACAGTTAGGTATTCTTAGGATGTTTCCACTTTGCACAGATTTATTTCATTATGCAGACTTTGCTCCACGGAATCGATTACAACCTGTTCGACGCTCTGTGATCCGTCTGCTGCGTTTTTTCACCTGGCTACCCGTCGACAAATATACCATGTATCCAAAAATCACCACGTAGAGGCATGGCGTTTCTGTCGCTGGTTCGAATCCAGCCGAAGCCCTGACTTTTCACAGTTGGGTCCCATCTAAAATCATTAATCTGCCAAACCACTCATTAGTAAAACCTAATTACTCATTAGATCGTGCCTAAAGTGAGGTTAGTGATCCATGGTGAGTACAGTTTCCTCATGAAAGCGTAGTCAGATCTCAAGTCGAGGTTGTGACAAGGATATGCACTACTGGCGGGCTCTAATGAGAGCGAAGCTGGCGTCTAGTGCTGATTTTTTAAAGAGGCTGGCTGGAATGTCTACCTGAATACACAGTCTGTGGTCAGCTGTTAGTGATGTTCAAGTAGTAGACATCTGTAAACAAAGTTTGTTATGACGCACAGGAAATAACTGTTTTGGAGAAAGTAAAGTCTGTGACACATTATAAATGCCTGCATGAATAAATATATGGATATACACGTTTATACTGAATTAGGTCAGTAAACCGTAAGCTACCTTTTGACGATTACGGTTTATTATTTGGACTTAGTTCATCTACTATACTTAGTATTAAGACAGTTTGCCTGTCTGTCAGTCTCATGGACTCAACTCACCACTTGGATCTGGTAAAGATAAGTATTAAATCTGAGCTCTTGAAACCTGAACAAAGTGAGCGTGAGAATATACTGTTATATAGATACTTCAAACTTGATACATTGAATATCATACTCTACAGTGTGAAGATTATCGCCTCTGTTTGCACATAATGAGCATTGTAAATATGGATAAGATGTTCGCGTAAACTGTCATGTTGTAAGCTTGAAATCTGTATCTGTGTAACCGTTAGACCAAAAACGTGTTGACAGGTTAACAAGTAACATTTTAAACCACCTCTTCAAAGGTGATAGAGATCCTCTGATGAAATAGATAAGGGCTGGAGCTAGCACAACACAATAAAGGCTGCCCTAAACCTTATTCTGGATTTTGTTTTCGGATAATCTCAACACAGATCACAATGGAATATCAACCTGACGGTGGGCAACGTCATTCGTTTATATACTTGAGAACACGAAGATCAACAAATCCCTCCGGAACAACCTAATATCACCACTCTACACACCAATAGCTGATTCCACTGCACGGTTTTCTTCAAATATATCGTTATAATCAAACAAAATACATGACTCACATGACTAGAACTAAAAGCATTTTATTTGAACAAAAAGGTATCCTGCAAATTCCAGGAAACAAGCTAACAAGCTAAGGAATTTAACCAACATAACCGCACTTACCAGTCCATGGTGCATAAAAGTGGTTCAGGTCGAATGAATTCTGTAGAATAGACGTACGGTAGTATGAAACTGTGTGTTTTGTGAAATACGTCGATTTTAACAGAACAGGTCAAACATCAACTCAATCAGCATTATCAAACTGAACTGTTTATTAGTGATCGATCCAAAGTTCATCGAACGACAAGGTACACGTAGGTTGCACGTGTTCGCGCTTCCAGCAGTTTCAACTAATCGAGATTAACGAAAAATTCACGTCCACTAGGGAATGGTTCTTTACATCAAAGCGTACGATCACTTCCCATTGCATCTTCTACATCTTAGTATGTCAACCGACAAAATGCAATGTTTGTATACTGCATGGATGTAAACATGAGTTGTCTTGTTTTGAATGTTTGATTGCCGGAATTTGCAACCTGCAAGATATTATCACACCATATTTTGGGGAGAATGCTCACATTCCGGAAATTGGAAACTGAATTTCCTTGATATTAGTCAGCGAAATTACGAGATTCCGTGTGTTACGAAATGTGAACATTCTGTTTACTTTCGGCTGTCTAATATGTGAACCCATCGGTTATATGTAATGAAGGCACAGCACCAAGAACAATTAAACGTAAGTCATAACAATAGAGCTGCGATGCTTGTCTTCTATCGACGAAAACGTCTGCCACGTTTCTGATCGCGATCCAACGGACCATTGTGCCCTTCAGCTTCATTATCAGTAGTTGTGGTGACAATTATACTGGTAAGGCAAACAGCAGCTTACGACATCGGCCGTCGGAACTCATCCCTGAGTGTTTACCGCTCACAATGACAATAAATACAAGAGATATAGCCGCTTAGCCAGGCTCCCGAGTTTTTAATTGCTCAACCACCCAGTGTGTTGTGATTTGGAATAAACCAACAGCTGATGGCATTCACAGATTCTCTGCTGACAAGGCACTCAAAGGTTACCAATGCAGGTAACTTCAGTGCCGTGCAGTTTACCCTGGTCCAGTTAGTTATTGTTGTTGTTACGCGTAATCATTGGTTTTCTGTGCGTCAAACAGGAATAAACTAACTGATAACATCTTGAAGCACATGTCTGTTTGCCCTGTTGAACAGTGCTTGTAACTCGCGTGGAATTAGTGGGGAGAATTTAAATTAATATCTTACCGAGGGATCATTATCTCTCTATCATTGGAGTGTGTATTTAATACATTAGACACATTCATTCAACCAACAATTCGGGCTTCCAGTGTCCCTTGTATACAGGACACTCGGATGTTTGAATTCGCAGGTCATACTCTGTCACTCTGTCAACAGAATAAGACTACGGCCGGTAATTCGGTCTTTCCAACGCTCATGTTGAAGATGCTGTACACATCGCCATGCAGAATGTGGAAAGTATAAAGTACACCGCAGCAACCTCTACTGGGAAGGATGAAAACCACCAAGTTAGTCTAGGTGTCTTGCCTATAGTTCTCTATGAATTTACAACCCTGGCGGCTTCCGTCCTTAATGAAAGTTAGTAACGGGATAGACGTGTTCTGTACGCTTCGCACAAAATTAGCAACTTTACCGTTTACCAGTGCAGCCATCCAGAAAACGAAGAGGTATATCTATGAACCAAGCATCAAAACTCGTCAAATAAGGAAATCTTACAGGTGCTACCTACGGTCACATTGCGTGACACTGGATATCAAACACATCCGTTTCTGCATCAATGACACTATTTCCTACATTGGGCATCATTCACAAGTGATTGCAGCTTTAACAGTTGTATGCACTTTTGAGCTAGCTGCCTTTGAGAGCCAGCACTATACTGGACAGTCGCCCCTGTCAGAGTTCGTCGGTAGCGCATTTTCTTTCCACGGCCAGGATTAGAACTGCGATTGCACTTTCTTGAGGCAACCGTACTGATCACTACCCCACTGACCTCAATCTAGGCATCATCTGATTGATGTGTGTAAATTATCCTTCACACGGACTCAGCCTCACTCGTTCGTGAGTAATCCTCAGTCTGTCCAACCTCCTGTCATATTAATCTCTTTCACTGGTCTATCGGTTAGGACTGCCTTTCAAACTGAAATAACAAATACCACTAATGATGAGTAGTCGGAGATTTCGTTAATTTCAAGTTTAACATCATCCACAATTGATCGCAGCTGTCGCATTCCCATAGACTTGCCAGTCGGCCCCTTTCGAAAAGAAGCACTAGACTCGAGTTTCGCTCTCATTAGAGCTCTTCAGTAATGCATATCCTCGCCAATACCGGGATTGAACTCCGGCCACGCTATTCATGAGGCAACCGTGAGTTATCGCGGGGTTATCGATTGGAGTTAACAGACAGTAACTGTGTCTCCTATGGAGACGATCGTGCAGCCTGATCATTACTAACAAGCGGAAGCGGTTGAGCGTTCACATATGATACTTCGGTCGTGCTTAATGTCAGGTCAGTGGCGCAGTGGGAAACACGGTTGAATCACGAACAGCGTGGCTGTGGTTCAAGTCTCGACAGTGGCGAGGATATGCACTACTGGCGAGTTCTAAGGAGAGCGAAACTCAAGTCTGGTGCTTCTTTTTGAGAGGAACCGACTGGCAAGTCTTTCGGAAAGCGACAGTTGTGATCAATTGTAGGTGAATTTCAACTTGAAATATTATTAACTTTGTTGGAAAAATGTTCCAATCACTGTTACGTAGCAAACGGTTTTAATTGATGTGAACTGAATATCACTCATTAATTTGAATAGCTGCGGATTCCGCCTGCCTATGTATTATATCTTTATCTTTCACAAATGTAAGTTTCGAATCAAATATACTGTTGAGAAAGAAAATTAAGCTATAAGTCTGATTAACTGCATTGGCGTTAGATACTAACGTTTTATAAATTGTTTTATATCCGAATGTGGATCAACTTTACTAGTACTGGCAGTTTCAATATCCAGTACTCACACCAAATTTTGACCGGTCAGTGAACCCGTAAAATATGAATAACTTGGTTCAATCAAATCTATAACTACACGACATAATGAAAGCTTGAACATATGTAGCAAATAAATTTTATCTCAGAAGTTAACTAAAAGCTTATTTATAAGCAGAGTGACACAAAGTGTTACTGTGTCGATGAACTCATCATGACTGTTCAGTGTGTACTTTTTAAACGTATCCTATTGAGCCTTTAGCTCATGAGTTTGAGGTTTCTCTGTTAAAACCCCTCAAGCTGAAATCGCGCTGCTTAGAATAAGAACAAAAATAAACAGAAGATCGCATTATGTTTGGCTATCAATTTGTATGGTCATCCTTGAACTGCAGTTTTTAAAATGTATTCATTTTCTGCTCAATGCACCAACCATTAGTAGGAAGACGCTGGTTGACAAGTTCTATCCGAAAAAATCCTTGAATAGTCAGAATAAGACGAGTGTATAAAAGCTGTTGTGTGAACAACTTGAGTTAACAGAACAGTTACTGCGGAGGAGCATTAGCTGAGAGGTTAAACATGAGTATTTCGTCTTGCTCCATGTGGAGTAGATTGTTTGATGAGATAAAATAAATACCCCGATGTTTGCAAGAATGTAGGACACCGATGAGCTGCGACAAGAGAAAACTGTCGTTCACTCTCCCAGCAAGGATAAAAATAAGTAAGAATGACCATTTAACTGAGAAATTTGATGTCACACTCGAGTGTTGTTCAATTCGCAATAGATAATTTCACTTCTATTTACTGTTAAGCAACAGCTTAATATCATTCTGTTCACTGTATCAAGTTCAAGTCCACTAACATGTTAGTCAACCAACCAAACTGCCATTCAAGTGATCGTTGTGTATGTGAAAAATACACAGTATATGTGATTATATCATTTGGACCAGCTAACTTACTTTGAGCACTATACAGCGATGTTCGGAGCAGTCGTATGTGCAAATACAGCCGCTTTCGTTTCTACTGCCGGAGACACTATTTGGGACCGACATTTAGCTGATTTTAATATTTCAAATCCATTTCCCACCCAATTCTTTTCCAGACTCCAAACAGGTGGCTAGAGAAGACTGTATTAAAAAGTCACACACACACACACACTTGCATGCAACGGCATAACATAGTATTAGGGTTGGTTGGCTGCTTGGCTGACTTGGGAACATGTACCCACCGTGTGTTCGTATAGGGCAGCTGATTAAAGCTGGTTAACAGTTACACATCCCGAAATGTGAAGGGAAAAGCAGAATTATATTTTTTCATCTTTCTGCAAGGTTAACACAAACGCCCCTTACCCTTTCTTTTCTATCGAATCGGGATGGACTTACGTAACCGAAGGTAACCTGTGAACAGATGGTGGTGTGACACTTTTTTCACTGAAGACGTGTGCATCTTACGATTCATAAGTTGGCAGCACAATTATTGTTCCGTTGTCTACCAGTACTTGTGCAGTAGCCTCGTTTCCCGTTACGGTTCACCAGCCTATCATCTAGTCCCTGAAGGGGCTGTACTGTGTAAAGATGTTTTTAATAAGCTCCCTCAATTCTGCACAAAATTTCGATTCAAGTACACCGTTCTGCTTGTAAATCCACTTATGATGCACGCAATAACAACCGAAAATCAACAACTACGTGTATTACTAAGAAATTCGTCAGTTAGTTTCACACAAGGCTAAGTATGCCTAACCGGGTAGTACAGGCAAAATAAATGAACATTCGATATGTACATTACAGTTAGTGTAATGAAAAAGATTAGGTGACAGTGCATCTTGCAACCAGTATTTACAATAATGATCATGCGATGAGCGATCCTCTGTGCCTTTTCGTCTCAAACATTTCAATAAGAGGGAAACAACGGTGAAGATTTCACGAGGTTCTGTAGGTTCCTGGGTGATTTGGAGGTCATCTGATTTTATCGACCGAGGTAAATAAAATGTTCAAAAGTACTAGTATTCCGCTATAATATGAAATTGCATTGACAGTGGAATACTCCATCAAGGTTATGTTGCACGTACGGTACTAAATGGGTGTCAGCAAATTTTGGCTTGATGAGTATTTGAATAAAAACCCTGCTCTCAAGAGAAAAAAAATTGTTGGATGCAACGAGTAAACGGAGATTTTCGTATCGTACGTTGCTATTAATTATTTCGGACGCCTGACTTTACATCGCAGTGATCAAGGTCTCTAGATTACTAATCGCTTTAAATGCACAATCGAAATGTTGGCAAGTCCGGTCTACCCGGAAGATTTGTACTCACTTACACCCGGAAGTGCAATAGAAGGAATTCAATAAAATGTGACCAAAACCAGTTTACTGCCCCGAATAAGCTGTGCGATCAAAACAATGCAATGTTCGCCGAGTGTAGTCTGCCGCGTATCTCAAATCGCATCCTCAAATTCAAGACAACATTCTATTAGTTCTTACAATATAAGCACAGCAACTGATAAAGTTACCGATAACAAGCTCGCATTATTTTCGATCACAGAGAATAAGGGAAACATACATAGAATAGCAGTGTGGATTACATAACATAATCAGAAATGGCGGTAGTCTGTGGATCGGAAAGGGGACGAATGCCAACAAAGCGACCATGTCAGTTCTATGTCAATGGATGCTTCAGCGAATGGGCCTCTGCCTTTCTAGTGATTGTTAGGCTCAACGATCACTTAAGAGACATAGTTGCATTTAGCTTGAATATCACTCACAGCTAATCGCAACTTTCGCATTCCCTTGAGTCTATCATCAGGCCTCCTTTGAAAAAGAGAACAGTGATGGAGTTTTTATCTTGACACACCCTTGGCATGGCTGGAATTATAATTCCGGCCCAACTTCCATGGGGCAGTCATGTTGATCACAGCGCCATTTGCCTTTCAAACGAAGCAAAGGAATAGGGGATTAACACAAGGTAAGGTGGCAGCCAGTTTATTTAAAAACTACAAACAAAGTGGTCTAGATAGACCAGCAAACCTAATGGCGTGTTAAGCGGATTCAAGAAGAGCTACATATAATAAACATGTCACGGTTGCTTGAATGAACTATCAAGGCTGTATGTTGATTCCGGTGAACACTTAATCCAATATATTTTTCACCGCTCGATGTCTTCGAGATTACTACGAACCTTTAACTAAACTGGCATTTTAAGTCCAGCGTATACGCGTAAGGTGGCTCATCTGGCGTAAGATATAAGCAGGAGATAGCGACCGCGCTCTAAGACATCTCCTTGTGTGTAGATTACATCGTGGCTGTTGGCCATTTGTCCTAGACAAACAAAGTCTTTCATCACAGTTGCGCAAAGTGCCACTTAATACGCCTGTCCTGATCATTCCACTGACAAACACTGAATAAGGTCAGGCACTTCCTAGCACGATTCAATTTTGCCTTCCGGTGCTTGGATTGAATCCATGTATCTTCGCGATATGTACAACGAAAATGAACTCTTACTCAGCTTACCAAAAATATGATGAAAAGCAAAGTGACTCAGTTTTTATATCGTCACTAAATCTCATTTATTTCTGCCATTGCTTATCTCAAACCTACAACTCCCACCTAGCGCCTGAAACAATCGTGGTCCTCAAAACTTGTCAACGACATTACGATTTTTTTACCTTAATGAAATGAATATATGGTTCATCTTTCACTCTTGTCTGCAATTCATACCTCAATGATCAACCAAAACTGACAGCGTTTGATCATGGTTACCCTGTGCCGGCCAGGAGTGTATCGAAAAACAGATATTGTTTGAATTGCGTGAGTGTCTTATAGTGTGACTGCATGTTGGTTGACTCGGGTTAGGCGTACGTGATGGGCTGACCAAGCCAGTTTGACTGACGGTTACAAGTTGTTTCGGCGATCGATCATTAACACCATTCATCAGTTTTTGGAACCAGAATTCAGGATGAATTTTTGAACTTGTCTTTTTTCCCTTTGAAGTATCTCGGTTACGTCACGTTTTTGCTTTATTACGCGTTGGTCAAATATGTTTTGTATTGCAGGGTGTTTTACAACCTCTAGAAATGTGACAGACAAGTTGCTCAATCTGACAAGCGTGGTTCAAACTGCCACCCAATGCGTCCGGAGAAGTAGTAGACACATGTAGCGGTACTGGTAAGTGTGATAGTTGAAACTAATGACATTTCAGTTGTGGAAATGAAATTCTTATGGTAAAACACACAAATCTGCTTCGGCTTCGGACAAATGTTATTAGACGAAGGGCAAACGTTGCCTCAAACTAACTCATCCTAAAAATTAAGTCAAGTAAGAGAAGAATAGCTGAAGAATAGTTAATGTAACTAAACAAACATTATAATTTGTTGCACTTTGTTCACCGTTTAAAAATAAAACAGACATTTCAGTTACCAGCAAAATACTTAGACCAATTGACCCAATCTTTTAGTAAATAACGTGTAGCATCTGGATTTAAAACACAACTGGTACAATTATTCACAAAAACTAAGTTTTCTGAAGTGGATTAGTTAAATGTATTTTGCAGACCCCATTTCCTCCTCTAAACGAGCCTAAACAGTGTGGGACAGATCGGAGCACATATTAGTGGTTTTATTCAAACCGACCGGTGCAGTTAACTTAAACTAAATGTCCAACATGCTAGTCACACTCCGGTAGGTATGGCGGATAAGTTGCCACCATCCACTGTATAATCCAGTCGATAAAGTAAGGAGGCGTGCAAGCAATTAGTGTTAACTAAACCGCCCGTTCGAAAAACAGAGCGACTGAGTTTTGTTTGTTCTTACCAAAGTTAGGCCTGTGCACTCTCAGAAAGTGTGCCCACTTAACACAATCCTTCTACATAAGGTCAACAGTTCATAAACGGTAAGTGAACTGGGATGCTTTAACGAATTACAGTGGCGATTATGGTGGAAAGCAAATCCAAAATCATTAAACAACTACTCTGTCTTACCCGATCGATGAAAGACAACGAAGTAATATGAAACATATCCTTAAGTAGCATGCTGTTAGATTCTCAGTCTTACAATAAGTGAATATATTTCATACCCATTAAAGATCTGGTATAATTAACTGAGTGGTTTACTGTTTTATAGTGTGCTTTGTGTGCAATCAAACTTACAGCCAAAAGTACCTAATCTTCCTGGACGATGCGGTTGGGATAACATATCCACCGTACTGTTCAGCCAAGTGAAAAATAGTAAATTTCAAAGTTTAGCTAAGAAATTAATGAAAAAATTGGCACTCATTGAGAAGGTGTGTTAGTGTATTCTTCTGCTTGTCAAAGAACCGCACAATGACGAAATAATGAAATTGAACGTTTGATTCAACACGTCTATGAATTGATCTATGGTAGTTGTGTGGTCATTAATCATGAGGCTGTTCATGATGTCTACCTTGTGACCGCACAGTTATTCAGGTCAAAATTGCGAACATTGCCATGCGACTTGGGATAGATCGCTTACGTGGTTGCTCGACTGGTTCGGTTGCGTTTATACCAATTAAACAATGGTACTCATGAGTAGTCAGATTTCATTGTGAATATTCGCAATAACAAGACAGAAAGACAGTCATTTTAGATGAAACCACATCATACAATATATAAAATTGACATCAGTAATCAAAACGTCGCTCAACAAGATAATGATTTACATTATTTCAACTTGCAGAGAAATCTTAGTCGAGGAGTGACCGATTGGAGTTAACAGACAGTAACTGTGTCTCCTATCGAGGCCATTGGGCAACCTGATCATTACTCACAAGCGAGTGGTTGAGCGTTCACATATGACAATTCGGTCGTGCTTAATGTGAGGTCAATGGCGCACTGGTAAACACGGTTGAATCACGAACAGCGTGGCCGTGGTTGTATTCCTGGCAGTGGCGAGGATATGCACTACTGACGAGCTCTAATGAGAGCGAGACTCGAGTCTAGTGTTTCTTGAAAGGGCAGTTGTGATCAATTCTGGGTGATGTTCGACTTACGTAAAAAGGTGTAAAATCATCAAGCTGTTAGGTAATGATCTGTTTTAACAGTATCGCCTCACGTCCCTCCTTAATGTGGCGTCAACAGGTGAGTCAGCCAAGGGACAAGTAAACCAACATTTTGTCTAGTCTTCTAACTGGTGACCCAAAGGTGTTGCTGCTAAGATGCCCGTTCATTGATTATGTCATTTTTGCTGGTGTTGAATATCGATAAACTGTCAAAGTGAATACTGAATCATCGGTGGAATTGTTAAATAATATCCTAGTTATAAAGATGGAAAACGAGGTACTCACCACTACCACTGATTAATAGACATTTTGCGAGAACAAGTCGAAGGCATTTCACCAGATTAATTGTCAACATAAAAGATATAGTACATGGGCTCATTTGTGCAATTTCAGTCAGTCATTTCACTTCGGGGCTGAAGTCAGATAACGTGTTTTATTGTCTTGCTGACTGTAACAATAGTGCTGTGGATTTTAACTGAAGTGGTCAATATTTCATTGCTTTTTGACAACACATTTAGGAGTGAACAAGTTTGATCCAAAAGAGCTGGCGGCAGCCAGAAGGTAGATGACTGACAATATGTGTTAAACATGAAAAACATTAGGTATAGACCACACTACACAGTATCCAAGACTTACTATCCATGGATAATACCAACCTTTAGTGGATTACCTTCATCCGGTAGAGACCCACTAAACAAGTGTAGCGCAGTTCGTCCGCTACGCCACTTATTCTGAGTGATTACCAAAAAATCTTTTTGCATTGTCGTCTGAAAGAAGGCAGCGTTCGCTATGTCACACATTTTCCATCTCATCAGAATAAAAGATTACAGTCACACTAAGAGTAAAAGTGTGCGGTGAGGAGGGCACGAAAGGGTTCATATTTTCACCAGCTTGGAGTCCGAAGTATACACCAGAAAGATGACACTGGCAATTTCATAAACAGTAACGTGAAGTCTGTTCAGTTGACATAACAACTACCTGCGATTGAGAAAGGCCTCGTGTTTTTACAATTTCTGTCCAATCAGAAGACAAATCGCCCCTCTGTTCCCTCTTGGAAACCGGGCAATACATTTTATTTGCGGGTTCTCCGTTGTCTACTTCAAAACGAAAGACCTACGAACCGGTTCATAAATCGTCCATAGTGACACATTTATCTATTCATGAATAGTGCGACTTAGCACCTGTTTAGATGAAACAGACATCCTCTTTACTTTTGATCGAAGACAGTAACCAACATTCTTATGGGTCCTCTGTTTGCTACCCTCTGTCCAGCCAATATGGTCAATACTTCAGCCTTCTTCATAGGGGTTTGTTGGATGAACTTGTCACCTATATGTGATCAGTGCCAGAGAAATCTATATCTGATTCAATAATCCGACCCTAAATGCGTAGAATAAGTTCGTTAAGTCTATCCTGTTGTCTCAATTAGGCTTTGATTCATCTGATTATGAGGGTATCGGCCAGCATCCCACCGGTTCCCAGAAGCAGAGAAGAACGCAGTTAACATTCAAATGATCATGCATGTATTATATTTTGTTTTTCTTAATTATTGTGTCTAATGTTACTTTTAGTCTGAATCGACCAGTTGGCTTACAAACGAATAAACATTTAGCTCAGTCCCGAAAGTGGTTGTGAAGGTTTTTGCAAACAGTCAGTCCTAGTGACCATCAGCGAAGTGACGGATATATATATATATATATATATATATATATATATATATATATATATATATATA
>LUCH01000731.1:0-50979 GCA_013368495.1 Paragonimus heterotremus | reverse complement strand
TATATATATATATATATATATATATATATATATATATATATATATATATATAGCTTTCTGATGATTGATGGCGTGTTCTAGTACGACCAGCTCGTTTCTTTAAGATTACAAGACGGTAGCACTCACATGGGTTGAATCATCATCCCCTTGCATTGTAAAAATTCACATATTATCCTTCCAGCTTCCTGGAGTGGAATTTTCCACATTCCATTCGATCATCAATTGTTTCGGTGTTTGACAAACAGTACCCCGAGTTTGCTAAATTTGCGTTCAGTCATGTGAGTGACGGGCACTCATCATGAAGCATATGAACAATGTTGGCTCGATCGTCCCTTACAATACCATATTCTATTCATTATTTGGGAATGGTTAGTCAGTCAATGAAAGTCTTCAGATGTCCTGTTCTCATTAAGGTTACGAAGGAGACGGTGTGTGAAACGTTTTGATAGGATTTTTGCACGAGAAATGTGCATACCAACCTGGACAATTTAGTCCATGAATGTAGTTGTCCAGTTCACACTCAACAGGACAGAAGTAATTGTGTGGTTCGCAAAACCATGTACACCCAACACAATAATGGAAATAAATAAGTCAGAAAGGTATACTGTGAGAGAAAAAATGAAAGGAAGTAGTTAACGTTGGTTAACCGATTACGATTTAACGTGAAAATAACAAAATTGCCACTCCTTGCACACTAACGTGTACATTAATAGAAATTTACTCATCCAGAAAGAATGGAGCAGCTTGTTGCTGCTGATTGCTTCTCGATACCAATCTATCATGTTTTGTTTGCTAAATGCCGTTCTTCCATTCAATCTTTCATCCACTGAACACAATTCCAACGGGCCTTAAATATAGACCGTCACAGACGACAGTAAAATAATCGATTAGAGCTTGGATCGTCATATGAAATGAAGTAGAAGCGTACGTCTGTGAAAATTTACCAGTGAGCTTGTAAACACCAGGCATACATTCTCCCACCTAAAAGTGGCGGTCATTCAGATGCTGTCAATTCACCTGGAAGGAGAAAAGTAGTTTTTCTTGACCACACTTCAGCGGTTGGAAACACCATGATAGATCATACGAACAGGGCATGCTGTCAAGCTATCTAAAGAAACAGGCAGCAAAACTGGATGACTGCTGGATCGATTTCCAACTCTTGCACATCCACTGTGATGATACTCGAAATATAGATGCATACTTTCCGAAGGGATTGAGAAGCGTTTTAAATTTAACTGCATTTAATAAGACTGGGGTTTAGATTTGCTCACGAGGTGTACTTATAAGTGAAGGTAGTTAATTTAGTTTGACTAGTAGAGATAGATACCTTGAGGCACTGTTGGCAGATATTTCGAGATTGGAGAGTAATATACTAGTAATCGTTTAAAGAATCAGCTACCCCATCGTTCAGCCAGATGCAGATGTCATATATGCATGGTTTGTTGGAAGTGAAATGCAATAGTTCAGACGGAAGAATTGATAGCAAATAAAAATATTCGAATTCTTTGTTTGTGAAAGGTTGTCCGAAACATGTGGACTTGCTCTTGTGACAATCTATCACAAGGGTGATCTAACCATAAAATGTGCAATACTGAATTCCGTCATTCCTCTGCCTGGTTGATCGTTAACTGTCATCTTATCTATGCCATTTGTGCTAAATCAGGTAGCCGGTAGAACGAAAAAAGTTACACGCTTAACTCCTTAAATAATTGTGTCAGGAAGGTAGTCTGGAGCACAGTCGTCATTAGTTACATAGTTAAGTAAGCAAGTCAGTGAGCATGCAACTAATTAATTGCATGTCATATTCTGATGACGCAACACCAATGCGATCCTACAACGGCATTTCGCGTTATCTGCTCAACGTCACACAGGCGAACACTGTGTTATGCTGAAGCTGTTGCAATCCGAAAGTTCAAACCCATGTTGTGTGTTCAGAAACAACTGTTTGTAGGGTTGTCATTACCTTGGCAGTGACACTGATTGTACACTCTGACAATTTACTTCCTCGGGTATCTTGTTCGTTTTCCCACTGATATATAAATGGTCTATAGTATGCACTCGTGGAGATGCACCGAAAGTTGTCTGGACATAAATCGTGCAATATCAGCCTACTGTCTTCTTTATTCAAATTAATTAATTGATTGATTAATTGGGTGAATAACATTTTGAGTGACGGGTTGAGTGTGAGTAGGTGAGTATGTAAGAATGTTAGTATATTACCAAGTAAGTAAGAAAGTCATTCAATTATTTCTTAGTTAAACACCAAGGTGAATAAACATAGTCCGTTTTTACACTGCATTTTTTAAAACTATAACGGATGAAGCATGGTGTTAAACCAATCTAATAGGGTTTTACATTAATAATTGCATTGTACCTGTCAATAGAGGTCAACGGGATTCGTTCGCTTATTATTGAACCAGATGTTCCGATAAGTCTTATGCCGCAACAATTTTCCGAATCACAGGAGTCCTCCAAATACATTCTCTCCGATTTACCCAAAGTTATTTTGCCAATATCAAGATCTTCCAGCTACCTCCAAGGGATTAATTAATAAGTAAGAAGTTCGGATAAATGAACTTGTTCCGAGTTCGTTCAAACCACAATTATTCCATGGACAAGATTTTCTGCATAACGACTGCATTTTCCAAAGCTGTATACATACTCATTTATTATTATATGATCGCATTGGATGTCATGCCGCTGATGTCACCACAGGTGTCTTTCTCAGTAACATTCAAAGTTATTCTTTTCCCATCACACAATGAATGAAGTCAGACCAAATCTACGGACAGGTGTATCTATCTAACAATTGTCTGTATCACAGAAAAACGGATCACAACCAAGAATGCAATCTACTGTGACCAGCTCACCATAAAAAAAAGTAGAACAGAAACGGTTTGTTACTACCCATTCAAAGAGTAAAGATAGTCCAAATACCAGAACGCATTTCCGAAATCCAATGTTCAATCTCATTAGAGCTCGTCAGTAGTGCATATTCTTGTCACGGTCGGGATTAGAACTCCGGCCACGCTTTCATGAAGCAACCATGTTGACATCTGCGATCAACTGCGGATGATTTTTAATTTAAATGAAAACCGAATTCCACTACTACTCATCAGTAACCAACAATGTGGCTCAATAAGTTAGTGATTTCTATGATTTCAACTTGGAGAGAAGTCCAGTTACAGGGATCATCGATTGGAGTTAGCAGGACAGTTAATTCGTCTCCTTTCAAAACGATCGGGCCGTACTCGTAAGCAAAATTGGTTGACCGTTCACATGCGTTGATAATTCTGTCGTGCCTAATATGAAGTCAATGACACAGTAGTCAACGCGGTTGCCCCATGAAAGCGTGGGCAGAGTTCTAGTCCCAGCCGTGACGAGGATGCGCACTACTTACAAGCTGCTCTAATGGGAGCTAAACTCCAGTCTAGTGATTCATTTCGAGAAAGGCCGACTGGAAAGTCTATGAAAACGCGACAACTGCAATTAATTGTGGTTGATGTTCAATCTGTATGTAAACTCACATCTCCTTCTACTCATCAGTACAGTTTGTGTGGTTGTTACAACATGGTCTACCTGTTTACCAGCTTATTTGTGTGCGCATATTTACTTCAGTAGATTGTAACATATCTGGTTTGATTTACCAACGCACACCTCTTTTGTACCCATCCAGGCTAACTGTCACAGATCAAAAAACTGGACAATGAAGTAAGCAGACAAAGTGTTTCGCATAATATGTACCGGGTATTTGTTTCCACATTTTCATACCAAATGGTTTATAATAAATGACAAGACTTAAAACCACCGACATATCATTGTCCTGATACGTAAATAAGTTGCTAGCTGGGCCCTGGACAACGAATGTGATTATGTTTAGTCGTTGTGTTGACAACCACATAGTATGATGTGTTTATCACATTTCAGCTAGCCTGAAATGCCGACAGATTGATAACGTATATGGTTATATGGCCAGCACTTTGAAAGTATATCGGTCTACGAACTTGAATTCGTGGTTCTGCATATGTTGGGACCACAATGGACGCTTGGACTGAGAATCCATTTATTGTTCAAACTCCCGTATGGTTCATGTCAAAAATCAAACTACAAAGGGGTATACTCATTTGCACTTCAGACATGCATTCACATACAACGGGTGATAGTACGTTGTCATTCCCCTGGTGTAACTTTTGCCATAGCGCGTACACACTATTCCGATGGTCTATTCCTGTCCATCGCTTTACTGGCGTTCTGAGGTTGCTCTTTTGTTCCTGAATGTCGCCCGAATGTAATATAATACTTGTGAGTAGTACACTACTCACAACGAAACTGCCTGTCGCACAACACATTATAACAAATATCTGTCAAAAAAGGTCACTTGTTTTTACATTAAGAAAGTAGTTCAGGTTACCGCGTTTTGCGAAGAAATGCTAAATCCCACTAATTTTTTTAATACAGCTCAACCATACTGTGGCTAATTTTGAGAATTAGTGTTCAAACTTCGCTTTTGAAGCTACCATGTCCACCTCTGTGTTACTGGCTTCTAACTAGACAAAAAAAACAAAGCGTTTATTCACAACCACGCTCGTGTAGACTGACCGTTTCAAGAGGTCGCAGATCAGTTGTCCCATTACCATGACACAGTCGATCCAAGGCCATGCATTCTCAACCATTTTTGAAATTTTATTTTCAGTTAATCTTAGTGACACTATCTGGTTGCTTAAGAACGGGCTGAGAACTATATTGTACGGGCTGAATACCATTCGTATTTTTCAACGGCTTTAGACGTAGAACAAAATAATTGATTAATCCGTTTCGAGGGAAAACGTATCTGAATACTTAATCATAATTTATCTTTAATAATGTTCAAGTTTCATTTGATGTAGATTATAAGATTTGACGTTTTATTTGCAAAGTAAACTTCCTCACAGTTTTTGATCATGTTGTCATTCAATTTTTTTGGGCAGACCTGTCCGGGTTGAGT
Organism: Paragonimus heterotremus; assembly: GCA_013368495.1. Lineage (NCBI taxonomy): Eukaryota > Metazoa > Platyhelminthes > Trematoda > Plagiorchiida > Troglotrematidae > Paragonimus > Paragonimus heterotremus. The sequence goes on along the minus strand of LUCH01000731.1, from coordinate 45,995 downwards.
TTCAGCTTACTTGTTTTGAATGAGACGTTTCATCCACTTGACACACATTCTAATGAACATCATACTGAATGACAAAACGTTTATTGACCGGTTATCTTATCATATCTGGATGACAGAAATGGATAAGGATTAGCTCTGGTAACCTGAAATAGACTGCGTACATCTCACATGGCGAAAGTGACAGACTATTGTAACATTCTACTATATTACTGTTGAGTAGTGGGAGATTTTGGTTTTCACGTAAATTGAACATGACCCACAATTGGTCGCAGCTGTTGCATTCCCATAGACTTTGTATTCGGTCCCTTTCGAAGAGAAGTTCTAGTCCAGATTGTGGCAAAGACATTCACTGACGACCAGCCCTAATGGGAACGAAACTCGAATCTAGTGTTTCTTTTCGAAAGGGGACGACTGGAAACTCTTTGAGTATTCCACCACACATTTTCCCACAAAGTTCTAAATTAGAAGATTGTGTGTATTACGCAACCGACTGATCCAGATCTTCCTATTAAGCGTTTGGCCTAAGGTGATAACGAATGCTTTTTTACAATATTTATTTAGCACTCATAGCGAACCTATTATATTTCTGGATTCAGACCCATGAATTTCGCTTAGTTTGTACGTAGTACTTGAGTGTTACCGCCGACACTTAAGGTAAAAATCAGACGGTTGGGCCCAGTGAACATCAGTGAAATGGTGGACAGCTCTATCTACCCAACTGGGTCTGACCAGCCCCATGCACGCCGGAGAATCGAACCCACGACCCACGGCACTTATACATTAGACCGTGACCCTGCGGTCTCTTTTGTCCGCAGGGCTTAGTGGATATCTGTGTTTCTAAGGTCATCTAATGATTATTTCCGCCTAGGCTGGTGAGCAAAACCCTGACCAGTGTGGATTGCAGCACTGAGCACGCACTCAGCCGACCGACACGCTGCTCTTGTTCGGACTCGCTAAACAGTTATGCAGTTGAGCGAGCAGACTGCCTGTCCAGTGTGACCAAGGTACTTCACCACTAAGTTAGCCATCTTTACAAACGTAGGTCTCGTTATTTTTTTTATGAACATCAAGGTTTCATTCAACCACTTCTTCGCACTACTCGTTACCTTCAGTTATTCCCGTCGATGTTAATCCGTATTTGAGGTGAATGTTACCGTATTAATTTCAACTAGCTACAAAACCTAACAACATGATCAAAGGGGACCAACTCACGCCCTTCAGTTTACTAGGAAATAGTTCACACATGGACAACCTTCATTTTGTGCTGGAGAATCCTCCCGGTGTCCGGAAGTAGAAAAGTCATTTATCAGTACTTAGTTTGCATTTCAGTCAACCGTCGCCTATTTCGGTTTTTATCCACCAGCATACCGAAATGCGTGGGAGTGTGTTGAGTCGAAGAACGCATGAAGGTAACTCGTAGGAACATGCGAGAAATGCTGACCAGATGAACGACTGACATTCATCAGGAGTCATTCGAGTCACATTTATTCCGAAGTCCATTCCATCAACAAATTTCATTTTTAACATTTGGAGGTATGCTGTTACGCTAATTGCTCAATTAGAATAAACAATAGCTCACTCATGATGTGTCTGTACCCTGCACTTTATCGAACTCACGTACATAGTCATGGCAATATCACATCATAACGTTGATAACTGCGTACTAACCTGGAGAATAAGACTTCATTTATAACGCCCATTCCCAAACCGATACTCCATGATTGGTTTCGTCCTTGTTTGAACTTACCGGTTAGAGATCATCTGCGTTTGGGATCTAACCGGCAACCATTAGCGTCACGAATCGATCCCGTTATCCATTCGGTCATCAGTCTGTGAGCATTGCTTATGACCAGGCCACTTATAAGTGATTGCGTTATAACTTGTTTTACACCACTTAGCGCGGACGGACACAGTCCATCTCGGTTAGTGTTTTTTTAAACTTTTTGTTGCTCACCGTCGTGGTCGTGGAGCGTCAGTTTGAACATCAGAAGACATTATATTCAGCACTTAGAGCTCTTATGACCGTAGCCACTACAAGTTGATAATCCGATGTGAACCGTCGCACGTACTAATAGGATGTAAAACAAGCTGTAATCTACTGCCATTTTATGTTTTGAGCTGTTGCAAATGCTAATTTACTCACAAGCTAGTAGTAGTGCAGTGAAGATAAGCAATCGTATTATAACACTCATATCACGGCTATTCAGTGGCAGGTGCAGGGCATATATTTTGACATCGTACAAGCCACAGGACGAATGCAGGAAGGATCATCAAAGTGCAACATCGCTCACAATGGTCCTTGCTACTTAATGGAACTGAGCATTGACGTCTGTGGCGACCGAGACGGTCTGCGTCCGAAAACCGCGTGCAAATGAGTGGTTTTGTTTAAATGCTTCACCCATGTATTGCTTTGCCGAGTAAATCACCCCTGTGCCATCCGCGTTCTTGGATCACAACAGTAGTTTTCATCCATGTTTTGTAATTTGTTAAAGAAGCATATTAACTTACGCGACATTCGAAATCATTGGTGTGACCACTGTAAGGTGGTTTTGATTGCCTATCATGGGATACCGAAGATACAGCATACAATAAACAGGTTAGAGTGATGGTAAATCACCAGTGAAATCAAGGACCATAGTGTTCGTAATCTGGATCTAAACTCACCATATACAACTACCTGAAAGACGGAAATCTGTTTATGACAGGTCGGATCACTATATGCTACTTATAATATTAATCCGTTCCACAAAACCTATCTTACTTCTTTGACGTATTCGGGAATATCACAGTGCTACCCTAGTAATGCAGTATTATCGGAAGGAAATTCAGACTTAAAGTACGGAAGTACACCGGTCTCTTTTTTTCAATATGCAGACAAGTTTTTATGGTGAATACACATGCATTTCTACAAAGCTGAAGTGGCTGACTAAGTGTGAGCTAGCCAACAAGCGTGTATACAGTGGAGCCTGCAGACGCCTCATCTGTTCACAGGTTGTAACTACAGGTTGAACGCGTGTACGCAGAACGATTAATTTTGTGGAACCAGTCAGCATAAACCCATGTGACTTTCAAACCGGAGCCAACACGATTTCTCTGTTAACGAGACCGCAATGATTCACATTGGATCGTCTGTTTAATTTTAACAAAATGAGACAGTCGTCAATGTCCAAACTTTTTATTCACCAAACTCATGGAACATCCACCCCGATTACGCAATTTGTGGTAAACCTGTAGAATGCTGTCATTTTCGTTGTCTTCCTCAGTGTATACGGCTTAGAATGACAGTTTCTCGTTCTCGTTTATTTGAGTTCGTTATTCATCAGATCACCTACTTATTTATGCTAAATGTTTTTATAACCGCCACATTAAAAAATGACCGAAATTAAGCTACACAGGTTTTATTGTTGGTTTTGTTGCGGAGGTTTCATCTGAATCCTTCCAAAATGGCTTGAGCTTATTATAGGTAAGTGATCCATAAACCTTACGGCGTTCATTGCTCCACAATTGTTTCAGGTCCTTTTTATCAATTCATCATATTTGGGCCTCTAGTTCCTGTATGTGTGTATGGAAATCCTCGGCGGGATTGTGTTTGGTTGAGATCGAGACTGTTAATTAGCCATCCGAAAACGTGAACCGCAGGGAAAAGCTGTGAGATATACGTTATGAAATACGTGTGTATTGTTGCATTTTTATGTGAAAGGATTGCATTTCATATATCTTTGTTACAATTTTTGATAACAAAGAATTATCCAATGTATCGGTACTGTCAACAGAAGCACGAAATACCGTTGTCCGGTACATCATACCAACGAAATGGTTTAACCAGTAGACTGTTTCTGTGGTTTCATCGTGTTATAAAAGTTCAGGTTTTATCTTTCACATAATTCAATCGACGATCAACGTGTGTGCCATACGGAACACATTTTATATGACTAGTATCATAGAACTATTAGGGAATGGCTACTGAGACCATTTATGAGTCACAGGTTAAATATATCTTAGCCCGGCTATTAAAGTGATGGCAATCTGATCGTGGTTTCAAACAACTGGACGGTATCGAATACAGTACTCCAGAAAGTGACGTGAGATTAATGCTACTTCAGTTGCATCAATCATATGACCTCAACTCCTGTTATTTTTTCCTACACTGCTATGACTTGGACTACATAAAATTAACCAGTTCATGAAGACAAATATTGTCCGAACAAAATAGCACAGAAAGCAGACATTTTTAAGCATCCCATCAAATTGAACTAGTTTATTACGGTTGTTAGCATGTTACATTGTTTTAGCCTAATTTTAAACAACACTTGATTTTGAGTGATTTCTCTGTCTCTTTCACCAACTGTCGCTTTGAATTTTAAGCTAGCCACACGATTATGAATGAACTGAGTGTGCGGAGTGATTTTGCGACGTATTCAGAGGTGAAAAACAATGCTTCAGCAGACATTGTTTTCGATCAATTCTGTTCTTTCGCTGATACAATTATATAAATTAAAGTGACGAGTTAAAGTGTTATTGATCACCAAAGCAATGAGAGGACAGTGTGATTGGATAAATGACTAACACTACTTCAATGTAGTTTAGACCACAAAAGCAGCGGGCCCTAAGTAATCACTGTTAATCGGGCTAGAGTAGTGGGACGGGGACAGTTGGTTTTACGGGTTGGGCGCCCGCAGTGTTTGAACGAATTGTTTACGCGCACACAGATTCGGGTGACGCAGTCGGATTGCAACTGCCTCGGCCATTTGACCTTTCCCGACAGTGTGGTCGGGATCCGACAGACGTTGCGAACTATTCTGTTCGTGTCAGTGTGTTGATCAAAATCGGTCGATTGGGCCAGAATTAATGAACTGATGCGTTTTGTTGTCCCAGAGTGAAGCTAAGGAGAGCAGTGTTTAGGGATTCTTTTGTATGCTGAGCCACAGTAACAACCATATGAAAAGACCGAAAACGAGACAATATCATTAGACACGTTATCTTTCGGAAAAGTTTCGGAAGCGTCAGACTACTTAATCCACAGAGTCAGACACCTCCTACCCCATTGTTTACGCGACTCTTTAAAGACAGCATCGCGTCAGTTCAGATGTCATCAGAAAACGTTGATGAATATGTACCCAGAAAGAGAGTTATTTTAAAATAACCGGTCAACCACAATGTATAAATGGAAAACGAAGCACCCAATCTATTTTGTTTCTATGCCTTTGTGCTTGTGAAAATCCGCTGTTTGCACTCGACTAGATATTGAACCGTTCTAATTAAGTAGTGAATCATTAAAATGAAATTGGCAGTTCCTGATACCTTCCCGACGGAAGATGGTATTGTTGTATGTGTGCAATCCTACTAGGAGCAATTCAGGATAAGCCGAACAAAACGACTTACTCATTAAATGTGACAAAATCTCGTTTGATAATTCTAATACTTAAGAAGCGGGGAATATAAATTTAAATGGGCTTCTCAGCCCCTGGTTGAACAGCTTCAGGGATGAGTTTGGTGGATTAACTGTGCGGAAGTTCGGAAGTTCCATCAATGTATCACATAGTGGACTTGTAAAGAGCACTTGGTTCTTAGTGAAACGTCTATGACAAAATAACGACATGCCAATTGGTTACACAACCTAAAATTGTCGAATCGAGATCTGGATCTGTGTTCACTATCAGAAAGAAAGCTGTGTTGTCATACGTGGTGTAATGCGCTAAACAAACTGCTGTCAGTGCGCTGACACGAACCAGCTGACCAAATTTTGTTCTCTCTCTAGCTCAGCCAACTCAGGTGGGGCGGGCATATAAACATCAGTATCCTTAGTTCCGATTTTTCAGCTATGTGTATTTAGTTTCTAATGATATATGAATCTTTTGTGAATGGACGATGTCGATATTCCCAGTTGTGAAGTGTAAACAAAAACAGTAAGAAGAGTGCTATTAAATCAGACGTTGAATTAAGCTCGAAGAGGTCATCAACAACGAAAGAAATTCAGCGTTGTACGGTTTCAAGACGATTAAGTCTACTTGGCTGATCCTCTACAATATGGAAGGAAGGTCAACTGTTCGCTGTCACACTGGAGTAAACGACACCAAAGACTGTGTTAGAGTAGTATCCATTTAAACATGTGATCCTGCATTCCGTCCGGACTAAAAATGTCTTTCTGATTACGCCAGGCATTAGTGGATGAGACACTCAGTGTCCGGTGAACACATGCACCGGTGATGTAGAATGAGTTATTACAGACGTTCACACATTATTCGGTTGCCGTAGTTACGCAGTTGAAAGTAAATATCAACACTAAACTGATAAGCTTCGTAAAACTAATGGCCTGTAGGTAGTAATATATTTGAATTCCAAATATAACCCATGAGATTTCGACATACACGCATCCAATGGGTTTTTGATCGCATGGTTAAACTCCTTAAGTATAAGATGCTCACAGCACAAAAGTTGGATAGATCGAGTTTGCATTATTAAAATATAATGAACAATTTGGAGCAAAGTGAAATTATTCAAACAATGGAGGTATTAACATATAGTGTGAAGAAGGCTAAAATATGATAACTAGTACACCTTCACTTGCACTTCAGAGGCATAAACGATAATATCCTCTGTGCAAAGGAATCAGATCGCAGCATAAGTTAAAAACGGCAATCGTACCATAAACAATCAGTGTTTAAAGAAAACAGTCTATTATATTTACCATCAAAAGCAATAACCATAATTTTATAAAATGATTGCAAAAAAGTAGAGTTAGTTGATATAAAGATCGGCTGTTCATTGATAACACAGCTGGGTTTTTCAACCTAGTGAAACCTGCTTTCTTGTGCTATCGACAGAACTGTATGAACCAAACCATGTTTTGAACTGGTAGTTAAATTATCTCTTCAGAGAAAGCACGCTGATATGAGACATGGTGATGCGAATAAATAGGACGAATTTTCCACCTACCCTGACCATAGTTATCAGAATGTCACTTGTATTAAGCACGTTGCTGAGTTTAAGTATAAGTGTGTTACTTTTTATTTTGAGGTGTGAGACATTTGTAACTCTTTTCGAGCTAATGACGAAACATTGAGTTAAGCAGTCTTCTACTGAATGTGGACGTTGTTCCGTCACTGATTATGAAAAATCTCGAATACTACATATTTGTTTGTACGCCTTGCTTAGGTAATTGGGACCAGCAGTCTATCTCCACCAGACGTAAAAGAGGGCTAGTTGTCAAACTGTTGTCGGTGCATTCAAATTTTTGATTCCTTTCCGCTAATACGGCTGATCTACTCTGGTGCGGATTCTATTCGTTTGTATTCAAACTAAACGCTCGTTTGAGTTGAGTTAAGTGGCAGTGGGCATTTAGAAGTTCGTTCTGCATTATCGGCCCCAGCTTTTTGTCAGTTCGCCACTGACCGTATTGCTGACTCTAATACCCCACCGTGATTGAAGCGTTGCTCATCGCTGAATGTGTACGGATCACTTTGACATTTGTAAAACGCAACCGGAATTGTTTGAAGATAACTGCTCTACTTAGCCACAGACAACCTCTTCCTCAGCTTATCGCGTTGGTGCCAAACTTTTGTTGCGTCAAAGAATTCAATTTATCTGACCGTACTCATGACACACTTGTCAGAGAGATTAAACATTGCCAACAATGAAGAGATTGTGTTGATTATATTTCAAGGTGTTCGTGAATTTTTTCATATGTGTTTATAATCATTGATTCCTGTACAGAGAGTACTTTTACTTCCGTCTGATGAACAACTGAAGATAAATGGAACAATCCATACTAGCTGAAAGTCTGTGTTTGGTACATTACGAATTCCCATACCCATGGACTTTTCAGTCGGCCCCTTTCGAAAAGAAGCAGTACATTGAGAGTTCACGTATGATAATTCGATCGTGCCTAACGTGAGGCCAATGGCGCAGTGGTAAACACGGTCGCTTCATGAAAGCTTGGCCGAAGTTCTAATCTCGACCGTGGCAAGGATATGCACTACCGACGAGCTCTGATGAGAGTGAAACCCGAGTCATGTGCTTGGTTTTGAAAGGGCTTGATTAGATTATCTATGGGAATGCGACTGATTGTGGATGGTGTTCAACTTGGAAGTTATGCATATGCTGTTACTTGTCTGAATGCGATTGACAGGTTCAACACACTCATGCGAGAAAATACAGGATTTTACGGTCAAGTCTGTTATCGAAGAACTGACGTCGCCATGGCGAGACACGTCCTAGATGAAGCAGCATCTTACCTCCGGTAGTCAAAAGCAGTATGAAACGGTTACGATACACTGTTTTTAAAGGTCAGATTGGGAATGGATAGCCATGAGTGCAGCTTTCGGGGACTCCAGATCTAAGCCTACAAGTTTACTGCTTTGAGACAATCCAGAACAACAAATGCATTGGAGTAAACCTAAAACAGTTCCAGAATTGAAACATCAGACAAAACAGCAGCTTAGACGAACTCCACAGTAAACGGTATGAGACGTTGGTGCTTCATGTTTGGTAAGTTGGTCAATGTAAAAACGGCAGTATGGATGAACATCACTCCGAGATCTCGTGTAGAACTGACTACAATCAACGGTTATACTCAGTCCATTGGGATAGCTATGAACCTGACGAATTGGACAGAACAGGACGAAATATTGCATTTGTAAATAAACCGAAAGTGTGTAACACATAAGTAATTTATGATGAGACTCTGTTGAGAAAAATGTGAGCATCGGATGGAGTCAAATCAGCGATAGAAACAGCGTGACGAAACGTAGGAACTGCTGCTCAGCTACGAAACCATGTTAGGAGCTCAGTGGGTTGGGCCGATTACTGAGTCTAGTGGTAAACTTCCTGAGCTGCCGTCATGGTTTTGTGGCTCAACTGTTAGGGCATTAGCCGCTTTTGAACATGTTGTTTCTTTTGCTTGTTCGGATGCAGATAAAGCCTAGATTTTTTGCGGTGTTCTCATCTAATTAGGAAATCCTCTACCTTAATTATAGGTGATTAATAACATACTAAAAGCTGGTTCACAATATTGCCGATGTTGAGATTGTCTTTGAAAGACAAGCTGCCAGTCCGCAGTTCGTGAGTCTTCATGTATTTGTTTTCTTGCTGCTGTTGCACCGTAGAACATGGTGATCGTACGACTAGACGTTCCCCCGAAAGGATCAAGGAACATCTCCAAGCTTGGATATGAGCAGTTTGCCGTAAATCAATTACTAACGCCATTGTTGCACATTATGCCGAATACAACCATCATGTAGACATTACCAAGGCGTTCTGGGTTGTCTACAGACGTTTCGTCGATCAAACTAAGACCATCCGTCAGTGCAGTTTGACAACTGCCGAATCTAGCGCAATCAGCTTACGCAATTCTAGCCTTCTCATTTACAAGATATGTATTAAGTTTTTGCAACATCCGTTACCGCAGGTTAATTACGAACATTCTGCTCATACGAAAACGTATGATTCTGACCGCGTGACATCACCAGGCAAGAGTGTAACCAGTTATATGGAGTTCAGCAGTCACTTATAATATCATATAGATTGAACATCACCCACAATTGATCGCAGCTGTCGCATTCCCATAGACTTTCCAGTCGGCCCATTTCGAAAAGAAGCACCAGACTCGAGTTTCGCTCTCATTAGAGCTCGTCAGTAGTGCATATCATCGCCACTGCCGGGACTTGAACCACGGATACGCTGTTCATGAGGCAACCGTGTTAACCACTGCGCCATTGACCTCACGTTAGGCACGACCGAATTATCATATGTGAACACTCAACCACTTTCGCTTGTGAATAATGATATTATAATATCACCTGTTAAAGAATGCCTCTGAGATTTTGAAGTTTATCTCATGACAAGTTTTGATAGAACCTCTGTAACACAGATCTTTTTCTCTGGTTCTTCAAGACGGTAAAAAGATATACTTTGTGAGATGTTAATTCTCACTGACCGATTAAAAACACTCAGCAGTAATAAAACGAAAGGTCAAAACTGTCCACCCCACCCTGATTGCGCTTAGGTGATCTCAGTTCATTTCACTGTTTTATCACCATACAGTAAACCCATATAGTTGAATGCTTTTTCAAATCGTTTGAGAATAAATCAAGTGTTTGTGTCTCGCAATACAGGTCTTCTTGCCACCCTGATGACAAACGACTGTGGATGTTCCTATAGATTGAACATCACCCACAATAAATCTCAGCTATCGCATTCTCATAGATATTCCAGTCAAGCCTTTTCAAAAAGAAGCATTAGAATCGGGTTTCATTCTTATCAGAGGTCGTCAGTAGTGCATAGCCCTGTCACTGCCGGAACCAGAACCACGGCCACGCTGTTCATGAGGTAACCATGTTTATCACTGCGCCATTGGCCTCACATTCAGCACGACCGAATTATCCTATGTGAACACATTCACTTTCGCTTGTGAGTAATGATGAGATTGCCCGATCGTTTCGATAGGAGACACAGTTACTGTCTGTTAACTCCAATTGATGACCACTCGACTAGGACTTCTCTCCAAGTTGAAATCACAGAAATCCTCGACTTGTTGAGCGATATTTTGATTAACGATGAGTAATAGAGGATTTTGGTTTTCCACAATCAGTGGAGAGGATATGCATTAGTGGCAAGCTCTAATGAGAGTGAAACTCGACTATAGTGCTGCTTTTTAAAAGGAGTTGACTGGAAATTTTATGGGAATGGGTCACCTGCGATCAATTATGGGTGACTTCCAATCTATATGGACAACTAAAATCTCCTACTGTTGATCACTGTGGTCGTACTGGTTTGATGAATAAGTATACAACCAGTCGTTTGTCACATCTTTTCAACCGTATGGGTAGGAACTTAACAAAACATTTTCCGCAAAAAAAATATCTGCGGCTTTCAATCATATGAAACCAGGACAGGGGCAACACCAGTTAACAATTAGTATCTTACACAGCAGTGATGTACATAAACAAATTGGAGAGCGTGTGAAGGAAGAATAGAAATCTATCACGCTAGTAGAGAAGACTCCACGGAGCTAAGAGGTTTGTGGACTATTACACATGTAGCGAAACTTACAACCTTTCAGCATACACGATACAAACGATAAATGAAGAAATACACATGTGACATAAAACTACATAACCAATAGAATAATAACGTGTTTGGGAAGAGGATGAAGACACCGTTCGGGTACGCTCAAGTCCCAGACGTCGATCATTCAATCACGGGAGTTCTCTCAAGATTGTAACCTGTCTTTAGAAATCCACTGTTTGTTATAGTAATACAGTATCCCATAGAAGTGTCTTATGACAAAGTTTAACTGCAATCCTCTACCCTTACGTGCTCGGTAAACATCGGTATCATCAATATGCGTGTTTGACAGTGTCTGCTCAATCGTGTCATCCATTTGGAACTCTGATTTTGCTTCCTCTGTAATCTACCGGCGGTGGCATGTTGTTGCTGAACGGCATACTCATAAAAACATTGTTTGCGTGGACAAGGAGGTAAAACACTTTTATTCACCATCCCGTTTCATTGTATCGTTGAGCCCTTTGAATTCATCATGAGACTTGTGTTAGTAGTTGTTGGGTCGCCTACCCTCTTACCGTCCCAAGGCGCCTCCGCCGTGAGGACGAAAAAAACGATTGACTTTGTCCTAGTTAGCGGACTTGCTCAGAGCGGCCGAGTGGTGACCTTGGTTAGTTTTTACCTGTCTGACTTTTTATTCCGCTATGTCTATCAGTGACCTTAACTGTTTTTTCCGTCAACTGTCCTTCTCTGTTTGGCAAATGCGCATGATATAAGTACTTTTGTATTTGTCGTCTTTGTCGCACACGTTTTGGAGCGGAACAGCCCTCTATTTTGATCGCGTCTTTTGGCTTGCCTTGGGAGAGAACGCTGGGACAGTCGCGGTATTTTTCGGGACTGACGTTTTCGTGTTAACTACTACCGTGACGAGAATCCGAATTTTGCCAAGCGAATTACATTAGCTAGGACGAACCAGTAGTGTGTGGAAAACAGTTTTGAATTGATCCCATATTGTCTTTTGGTTGGAGCACCGAAGTTTTCGTTCATACATTTTTGACTGTTTTTCATTTCGGTCTTCTGGGGACTTTATTGTTTAATGTTTTTTTCCGGTAAAGTGTTTCTATTATCTACATGATTTCGAGATGTCGCACATGACAATGCTTAGAACCTGATTCCGCTAAATTCCACAATGAAACTGTGATATAGCATTCATTACCGGGTCTGATTTCGGAGAAACTAGTGAGAAACACGAATCAGCAATAGAAGATTGTCCATCCAATTTTCCAGAAAACATGATTGGTATCTCTGTTATATTTTGGTCTTTTGCTGTCCAAGACGAAAATATTTCACAGTCATCATTTAGGATTGTTCCAAAAAGACGTCGTGGGCTGCAAGTCATCTGTACCGCCAACGTCGAGAAACTGTGATTTATGACATAACATGCTTCAGAAGTTGTGAAGTTAACCTTGAGAAGGAAAAGGTTGCGTTTTTAGTTTTCTCATATTTGATTGTGACATAAAACGTGCAATATACCAAATTATCAGTTAGAATATTCACTGCATTGACTAATATGAAGATCGAACGTTGAAGAAATCAAAGTTTTTTGTCAGTATTATCTTACCAGCGATGCCCGCAAAACCTGATAAACCTTGGATGCTAAATTTTATGAGATCAAATTTTGACCAGTCTTTTCGTACCAGCATGTCAAAGGAAGATTCCAGCTGAATGAAAGTCAGTTTACGGTTCGCAATGTAAACTTTCACAGTTAACCAAAACGTTGTATCCATAGCTTTAGCAAGAAAGACGGTGTAATTCAAAATTCGGCGTTGCCATACATCAGGGCAACGCTTATCGAAAACTTTTGTCCCAGAGATTGTGTAGGTGATAGTAATATATGACGTTTATCGCCCACAGTTTACCAAGTTCTTCACCGTAAACCTCATTGGATATCAGATGTCTATTGTGTTTAAATCATCGTTTGTGTTACGTAGGTCCTATCGCATCAGATTGATTCCTCGCACCAAGGCCGATGCTTGTCAACTGTGTCCGAAAAACAAAGTGCGTAGAACATTGAACTGAATCTGCCAGTTCAATCATTCATTTGATAGTTGCATCAGTAATCCGCTCCCTCGGACGTCATCATAACTGACTGTTTCTCGGCTATCCATTTATTCACTTGATTGTGTTTCTCAGTCAAGTGCGTGATATTTATTTCTCTGGTATTTGTAGGGAGCCGAATCTAGGAGGATATTAGGCCCTGTGTAAAATGTACCCAAAACGGTATGAAGAGATGCGACGAAAAACCGAATATGACATCCACCGAATCAAACGGATGCTGTTGGTATTACGAACCAAGAACAAGATTGACGCACGAATCGTTTATTCAACACAATGACGTACGCTATAACACTACAGCTGACATAAACACTTCTTCACTTAGAGCGATAGTCTCAGCACGGTACAGCTGCACAGTATATGGGTGGGAAGCATCATTTTCCACCTAGTTGTTCAACAGTGTTAGTTTTCCCGACAGTTACTTTGATAATTCATCATACACAACCATATGGCTACTCACTCAGTATAGTCTTACCTTTTGTACAGTTCACACTCAGTCGACTTTTTAACGTACCAAATTTTGTGCTTGTGGTCTGTTCTGAAGCAGTCATTTGTTTTTCAAGCTTAGGGTTGATGCACTTTCGAGTAGGTTTATTGTATACAACTTAGCCAATCAACCACTTACTTGTGAATCCTTCTTATTCTGACATCCGTTAAGTTCCCGTTTTCGCTTCATATAACACGTTGTGTAGTCCACGGGTTTCTTCACTTTAATCTATCTGGCAAAGTACCATAGGTATGAAAGGCTTTACTGTAATTAATCCAGCAAAAGTGTTTTCTTCACCTAATTTCCAGCTGGTGGTTACATAAACAACTGAACAACAAAAGTCACCGAAAACCAAAATTTCAGGTTCAAAACAGGCTGATTAGAAAGTTCGTCTGAATGCGAAATTCATGTTCAAATATGAGTGATATTTAACTTGGAATTAAACAGATCCCGGATTGCTCAGCAGAACTACAAAGTGCCGCCCGGCTGGTTGAGTGAAGTCGTAGAGGTCAACCTGTTTCGGAAGTCCTGTTAACAAAGTCATCGACTGAAGCTAACAGACACTAACTGTAATTTCTATCGGGTCGATCGGGCAACCTGATCCTTGCACACTAGTAGAAGTGGTCGAGCGTTTAAATAAGATAATCCGGTTGTGCCTAGTGTAAGGCCAACGTCATATTGGTTAACACGGTTGTGTTATGAAAACGTGACCGGATGCACTCGGAGTCCTTACCCTGGTCGAGGCAACGGCATGCACTACCGAGGAGCTCTGATAATGGTGAAACTCCAGTCTAGTGCTTATTTCTGGAACAGATGTGCTAAATAGTCTATATGGATGCGAAATCTAAATTCGACTTTGTGATGTACAACTTGAAATTAACCAAGCTCCCGACTACTCATCACCATTCTAAAAACCGAAATGCCGTGGTCACTGTCCATGAGTTGAATCCCGTGCCACTATCACTGTCAAGAAGTCATAACATAAAATGAATCAGAGATAAAGTGTCCACGCGGAATCTTATGTACTACTGGCTAACACGGCCTTCGCTGAAGAGCCCTGGACCGCTCACTAGATCGTCTGAAGTATCGAATAATTTGAAGTCTCTCCAGTTTTGGACAATCCAGTTTTGCATGGACTCTTCGTTCCTCTCATTCACTACAAGTTTTGACTAGCGAGATTATGACCCATTAACCAAATGCACTGAGCTACTACGCATACTTATTTACAAACTGCGAATTAGAACATCAGTAAGCTATTTTCTGAATCCACAGAGGTCCTAAAGTTCGTATGTCTGCTTCTTACGTTCATTAACAAATTTTCTTACATATAAACTGATAGTCGGAGTTAGTTGTGACCAAAAGATTTTTATGAAGATTAGACAACAATTCTAGGCCAGAACTGGGTTCAAGTTTTGAATGCTGATTACATATCCATGCTGATGATCTGTGTATTCATTAGGTTCACTGCTGATTTCGACGTATTTTGTGGTTAGTGGCGTCTTTTGAATTAGTTTGTCACATTCACAAAACCCACGCATCAGCAACGCTTCATACAAAGCTAGATAGCGGGTCACCATGACCTAAGGTTCTGAAAGGGAGAACAGGTGACTTACTGGGAAAAAATGTAACTGATATAATCTATCTGCGTCTGACGTAACCTTAGTGCTATGAATACGTCCGTCATTTACCAGTCCAAGATGGTCAAAACGTTTGTGGCCGCATTCGTTGTAACGCAATGTCGGCATGTAACTACGACCTGCAGCACCTACAGTTCTTCTGCACACCGCCACCTTGACTTCGCGATCGCGTAACTGTTATTCACTGAAACATCGGACGCCAGTCCATACTGTGTTCCTCCGGCTGATCCTGCTCAAAGCTGCTACCTCCCACTCTCTGTGGTTTACATTGCGACGTGAAATATTTACTCATCGAACATCCTGGTATCATGACTTTTGGCGACATCCGTTTCGCCTGCTCATTTTTAACTGCCCACGGAGCACCTGCTTCTGTCTCTTATACACTTGTTCATACGCATCGTTTTTACCGTTTTGTTGAATAAGACTGAATTCCTGTAGTTTTACGTGCAGTGGTAACTTAAAAGCATTGGGTCATCTGACAGTAGTGTTCCTCATTCCATTGTCTACAGTCACCTAATCGGACCACAATGGCATATCAACCACGTTTAAGTCCTGACATAGTTGCTGTTTGCCTACACGTACAGCACGCCATTGTGTGAGTCGTGTTATGGATATACCTGTTATGGATTTACTTCTTTGGTCCGCTGGATACACCGAACTAGCCATGACAGTTACATCATACCGTTGTACACTGTATAATGTTGAAGGAAAAGCTGATGTGGAGGTGTTTCGAGGAGAGAATTTAAAACGTACTAAGACCTTCATAATGTTTTCTATTTACAATGGAGGATTTTTGTTGTTGAAGCTGTCGAACTAGAAACAGGAGCAAACAATAAAGCCCAACTGAGGAACAACGAGTGTTTGATATTTGTTCGATATTTGTGAGCAACAAAAAGGTGACACTGGTTTATTTTTGATCACACACTCCACTTAACAATGGTCAGTTCAGTACGCTAGATTATTCACAACAGTCATAAAGTTACACTTGTGAAATTACGAGGAAGGTCAAAAACTACCGCCCGTGTCTACCTGCATAAACATAATTTTGCCTTCACAATTTTGTATGTAACATGATACGTGTTGGTATGTGACATTTGAAAATTCGCGGTATATACAGCGTACACTGACGTCAACCAGTTTCCAGCACCGACAAAGAAAGTACAGACAATCCGTCTGCGTCAGTGTTTTATTTTATTCCAACTGAAACGTCTGTACTCAATGAGTGTGAGAATATGTGATCGAAGCTCACCAGGATCTTACACCTGATGAGTGGCAAAATCGAAGAAACCGGTCATCTGCTTCGGATGAATTTGAGCAGTAAAACGCGTTATATGTGACACCCTATTTTACACGTTTAAGAAACAGGTTTTAACATTGTTGTTTTCATCATAATAAAAGCTTGTTGTACAGCTGTCCTTTTGTTGAAAACTACGCAGATCGTACGTGATACTGAGCATGTGAGTGGTATAGATATGTTCTTTTAATCCCATTAATTCAAACATGACACGTTGGACATGTATCAGGGAAACAGCGATAGCAAAACCGCCCCGGAAGACTTAACTCTGTTTAATGAAAGTCAACTAATGCTGCTTAGTTATCTGCGCTGCACCACGTACCCTCTTGAAGACAAAAAAACATTGGTACCTGTACCCTTGAAGGAGGCAAGAAGAACGATTGTTTCGAATGATGTTAGTCTGCGTCCCAAATATGTATCAGTCAGTTGAGAAAATAAATGTGTTGCTTGAGCAACTCACTAGGCTGTTTGCACTTTTCTACAATGGTTG
Organism: Paragonimus heterotremus; assembly: GCA_013368495.1. Taxonomy (NCBI): domain Eukaryota; kingdom Metazoa; phylum Platyhelminthes; class Trematoda; order Plagiorchiida; family Troglotrematidae; genus Paragonimus; species Paragonimus heterotremus. Next base: position 28,971 of record LUCH01000731.1, on the reverse strand, counting down.
TGTTCTACCGCATTCAACCCGCTAGCGTGCTTTCATCTTGGGTACTGTATACAAGCTTATAATCCCTAAACTATGAAGAACGTAGTACTTAGTCTGCAGACAGACTGTCGCAACAATTCGTTCACTGACTTTTGCAGACTGCCTCGGGGACTTTTACAGTAAAACACTGATATGCCAAAATAAATTTATTTGCATATAGAAATGCTGGTCCACATTGGAATTTGCATTATACTAACTACGTTCTCAGGGTTAACTGGCTGAGGTTACCACTTCAAATGATTTGACTTATAACGGAAGCTTTTTCTACATCAGATCACATCAAATCTGGAACAACGTTTAAGTGTAAATCGTAATCGCGTCAACAGTGAACAGATTAAACTGTAAGCGTATAGTACATATTGAGAACATTAAGAAAAACCTCCAGATAGCTTGACGATAAGAAATGTTGAACTACGGTAAAGAAAAGGTCAAACTCTCATTGTCGCAATTAGGCGGCCGTTGTATGCTACTTAATGAAGTGAGCGTGATCTGTGCTCAGTGGGTTATGCCTAAGTTTCTATCACATTCACTATTGTCTACTTCCTCCTGTTCACAATCGTACTGATACCGACCCTACGAGAATGGAAATATTGATCGATTTCTCATGTTTTATTTTCCAAAATAGAGACAAATACACGTCAGCTTGGTCACTTTCTGAGCACCGTGATGATATCCAAACACAACAATCTTGGGTACATTATTCTAAAACATGAATTAACAACGGGCCAAGCATAATAGTAAGCTCCTCGTAGTTCAGTAGTAACGACATTTTATTAAAAACGATTTGCTCTGATGGTTTCTGAGTAGTTTTATTTGTCTTGAAAGTGACCATATTCATATGTGGCCATGAATCTGTCGACTTAGAATGTGGGGACTTGAACTTCCGTCTAACAACTCTTTCAAGGTCATTCCATGCAGAAAAATTAGACAAATATAGGCTAGACATGCTGCCTCCCTATGTAAGACGCTAGCATTAGCGAATGTATGGGAACGCGAATTACTGTTCATTTCATACTATTCATTTCTTAAACGGCTGATCAAGCTGGTCCATTTTTTTCTTGGTCACGATCTGAGTTACGTGCATATAGATATCGTGTTACGGTATGACAAACACTGTGCCTGGTCACAGCTTACGCTGACGTCACTCAGCATTTTTAGTGCTATTCCAGAGGTGTTTAAACTAATGGATATAACCTGAACAGTCATGTCAGAGCGTGTCCTAATTAACATCTGGAATGAATGAACCATGGAAATCAACAAAGTAGAGACGCACGTTAACTCGTGTTGAGCAGAGAATTCAGCGGTATGAAATAGTGTCCATCAGCCGTATTGTTATTCTTCGTGACCTCCGTATTGGCAGACTCATATCAGCGCTGAACTTGTCCATAGTAATACAAACTTCACTCTGAACAGTGATATCACCAAGAGTGAAAATCAGCAAGTTGACAAGTGTTCCTAGTCTGCTGAATGAAACTACTCTAAATAAAAACAATTAACTTCAAACACTGCCCTGTTGGAGGAGGCAAGTGTAGACTTCATGATGTGTGCTTGTAGGATACGAACAGTCTTTCAGAAGAGTTACTGCCCGGCTGCCCGAGATTGAGTTTACAGGTTATAGTTGGGAATATGCTGTTTCTTTTCTCTTGGGTATCGGGCAAACTGAGAACTATTCGCAACACTTCTGGTTAAACCATCGGATGAAAAATTTTGGTTGTACTTGATGCGGAGTTAACAATACAATGGTGACCAGGGCTGAGTACGCAAATTGCAGTTCACATATCAGTCGAGGCCAGAATGAACCACTGTAGCCGGGCAGAAGTTTGCATTCAGATTTCCTCTGCAGAAGAGCTAGCAGGAAGGCCTATCTGAATACAAAACAGCAACCAACTGCGACTAGCGTTCATCCTATACAAATTAAACTCATTTCATGTATCGGTACTCAAAATTACATGATGCGGTTTGGAATTGTTTGTCTTACCCCCAAACAGTTCGGTACTTCACTTCATTAATACACGAAACCGGCTGTTATCATTACAACTCACTAGTTTGAAAAGTCTAATGAGTTAGGAGTGACTCATTTGCGAAGAATCATAGCTTTGATTGGAACTGAAAAAATCAGCATACTCAGATTCGGTAAACGATATACCAACCTAGCTACAAAGCACATCGGGTATTTAGATATTTCACGTGTGGACTCAATTACTAACCGAACCTGCTGTGTTGCGTTTAATCCAGGAAGTGGCCGACGAGAGTGAATGCCCAAACAAGATTTCTCAAACAGTCTGCGCTAAAATCCATCAACACTACTGTTTAACATCAAACTGGTATCGTTTCGAGGTAATATATTGTTGTTGAATACAGTTGACTGAAGTAGTTCAGTTCATAGCTTGTCACAAACCAACGTAAAACAGAAACAAGATAAGAATGGCATAAAGATCAAAAATTCTTATTGAATTGTTACAATAGACAATCCAACATAGAGCCGTTTAACATGCAAGGACTTTAGCCAACTCATCCAAGTTTAACTTCCCATCACCATCAATGTCGTGAGTTGTGATAAATGTCTGAACAGCCTTCTTATTCAGTTTGCAATTCGCACCGTCCAAAAATGTTTTCAGCTCATCCACATCAATTTTCCCGTCACCATTTTTGTCCAACGCTTTCAAGATTTCTTTGACCTCATCGATGCTGCAAGAGCAAACACACGAAATTGCACTTGTGTTCACAACCAGATACACATGAGTCAATCGAAAGAAGACAATCTTTCCGTTAAAGTGAATCACATCAAAAAGGCAGTTAGATATAAATTGGATGATATTCTACATTCAGAAAGTCTACACCAAGCAGCGCGTCTGCACCTATATTTATCAAACCGTTACTGCAAGGCTTTGGTTATCAAACCAAAGGGACATAATCGAATAAAAAACTGTAAGCTGTACAGAGCTCAAAGTATTACAGTGGTCACTAGTACAACATTATTTTGTTTTGTTACTGGGTCTTGCTAGAGATGGCTAGAAATGTGAAAGCTTGAGCTAAGCTTAGCGAATTGTTATATGCAACTATATTTGATCGACCGGTAATTTAGGAAAATTCAAGGGAAGTATGATTAGGCAAATTACAGTATTGGACTTACCTGGGCATTATTGCGTGGAATCACGGCTGTTGGATAAATCAAAGAATATGTCTCATTAACTGTTTTAAACTAGTGTTCGAAGTCATTATCCAGTTCACAAAAACAAAGCACTTGAAAGACACAACCTCTTACCTTATAAATGTAGTAATGCGCGTTTAAGCGGCTCGGTGACTAGTTTATATGGAAGTGCATCTCCACAGGATGCTTGCGTAGGAGGAATGAGACATATATATGAGTGTCAGTGCAGCGGTTATCAGTGTGGCCCACACTCGTGTCTGAACAGGTTTCCAGACAATATATGCAATGAAACCAAGACGGGTATAAACCTGTAAACCACCGGAAATGCATCACAGAAATGTCATCGAATGTGTAAACTCGGGTGATGTGTGTTTATCTGTACTTGTGCGTCTAAATGAGTTTGTTGGATGAAAGTTGAATGTTCACCACTTTCTCCGTACCAAACGTGGTTTCCAGACAGTAAAGCAGCATCCTCGCACAACGTCATGAACAATGACTGAAATGGTTCACCAGGCAAGGGTTCCAAGGTCGCTCTCTACACGGGTCTGTTGAAGATTCATCCGTAGCTTCTAGTCAAAATTCTGTTAGTCACTAATAGTCCTTTAAACAATAAAATAGGTAGTCGACTTTAGGTTTAAGTACAGTTGCTAAAAAGAGTGAAATGTACACACAGTCTTAAAACTCACTCAAACTGAACAGATCGGTTGCAACAGCCAGTTATTGTTATCACTTATTATATGTGACTTTAAACCATTGCTTTCAAGTTCACGATTGCATGCTTTGTTTGCTGCAGGAGGGGGGGCTTTGCGATTAAATTACTGATTAACCTCTAGTGACCTACGATCGTGTTGCTACTCCAAGCATCCCAGCTTCAGCTATGTTTACTTGCTTGTCAGCTCAGTACGCATGCTTCTATGTATGTCTGCTATAGAAGGCCTGATTCGAATTCAGTGACACTTTTAACAGTCGTGGAACACATAGCGAATGCTTGTCCTTTTCCCAACGACCCCTCAGTTATTATATTCTTTAAGGTCGTTGTGCTTGCACTTTCTGGAGTGGTGTTTAACAAACTCAAGGGTTCTACGCACAATCCGCCTGGTACCGTTTTGGGTGTCACTCAGTGGTTGCAGTCGCTGGCCTCAGACTAGGCCGCAGCTTACTGCTTATCGCATTTTTAAACACTCCTGAAATTATGCGGCTTGTTTCCGAATCCTACTGCGTTTTTTTAGCTCGATATCAATTGGAACCACTTTTCGACTTCTCTTTAGGAAAGGTGTCCTAAACTGTTAGTGAACTAGGTTTAGGTACACATCCACCTGTTTATTACATACCAAAAACCGATACACTGGTAGTTGCGACTGTCGAGCTAAAGACCCATGTCTGCACCATATTGGCCTCTAAATCAAGTTGTTGAAATCAAGTAAGATGTAAATACGGTAATGATAGAATGGGCCGGACTTTCCGTTTAACGATACATTCAGCCACTTCAACACTTAGGCCAAGTAATGCTTTATTAAGTTTGTCATGTGGACGGGTGTTACTGGCCAATACCAGCCTGCTTGTGAACGGGGAATACATTCGATTAGCTTCCCAAAGTTGTCCGCTCGTAGCGTGCAACTGAGACCGATACTCAGAAAAATGAAAAGCGGCGACAATAGTTATGATGCATGTATAAAGATGCTTTATCTTCGATAAAGGCTACGCTTAATTTTACACTCGCAGACATGTTAACAAGGGCTTCGAAGTTCATGAAGTGAACAATTCCGAAGTGTACGTATGACAACTCTCATTTTCTACAATACGTTGGTGGTAGGAAAAGGTAATTACTTAGCAGGAAGACAACTGGTCGCAGTTTGTTAAGAACGGAAGTCTCAGTGTTCAGAGCAGCGACAGATAGGTGAAGGATCTCATGCATGTAATGACATAAACTAAGTCATATCTTTAGTAAACAGCGTCCAACCTGAGTGAATGACGTTTGTTGAAAGATACGTTGACGTTGCTCTATAACAGTCCGTTGGATACCCCAGTTTTTCCATCCAAAATGCCTCTGCGTCAAAGAAAAGAAGTTGCACCAATTAAGGACGACAAATGTTCACACAGCCATCGAGAAGTAACCCCCAACACACACGTATCTACCTAATTACTGATTTGCCAGGCTCATTGGTAACTTTGTGACGTTGATTCCTACTTTTGGTAATCTTCGATCAACTTTCGGATTCCAAAATATATTTGCGGGTCAACAACTGCATATAACTACTCACGTAACGTTGAGCCTATTGTTCACGTTTTCGGGCGGGATAAAGTGACTTTTAGCTCCCGTCTTTTGAGTTGACTTGAAGCAGATTTAGGGTCTAGTTTCTTCAGTAATCAGGACAGAAGCTCACCACTGTGTTCATATCAAGGAACAGACTTCAAGTTCCGTTGAAGGCTCTTCCGATCAATACATGATCCAGGGTTAAAACACTTTATCAGAGAAGAAACAGGATGTGTTGCGATATGCCAGAATAATCTTTACTCTCATCGGTCTCTAAGGAAAAACATATTAGTTATATACATCATACAGATAGGGGCAAACAGGGACTAGACATGTTTACCAGTACACCAAGTATTACTATATAATCACAACCATGACAACCAGAAAGGTTGCCTCAACCACTTCTGTGCACATCACGTCGCCTGGTAAGTTCGGAGAAGCGTCGGTTCGTAGGATCTAGTAACCGTAGTTTTCAATTACTCAAAAGCTCCTTGAATGAGGCTATTTCGTCAAACTGATGACTTGTTATCATGATGTGCTTGGTAGTCGATGGCGTTGGATTACGAGTGGCCCGTTCACCAAGTTGAGGCTAGTGCGTCATCGGTTGGTTTTCAACGAATCACCGTGATATCGTCGATCAGTTCTGTCTATGTCAACGTCATTGCAACTGCAGAAGAACTGATACGGAACATGAGAGACAGTTGTGGAGAACTGGCTGTTTGGTGATTTGAACTAAGCACACCTGAGCAACCACATACGTTCAAGTCAGAGCAGACATTAGTTTGTACTTTACGTCGTTGGCTAAATGGTCACTTCTGAATTGCAAGAATAGAAGACCATTCTTCTTTTGAGCCGCAAGTATGAGTTCGGTGTTTTGTCCCCCGTATTGTGTACCTTGATGAATTTCTCGGGATAGTGCAGTTTATCTTCTATTTTGTTTACAGTTTATCAGGGGTACAAATATACCTGGTTCTATGAAATAGTGTCTTAACAAAACCACGTTTCTATGCAATAGAAATAAAACTAGCTTTTTTTAATTTTCGACCCGTCCCTCGGTCGAAGAAGGTCACACAAGCTTTCAACTGTTTGATGGATAAAATGGACCGAGCAATAGACAGTGGTTCTTGGTACTTAGATGGAATGTCCGTGGGCAGTATTTATTTTGAAGCAGATAGGAATGACCCCTGGATGTATTTCAAATGACATCAGAATCAGTAGTGTAAGTTTCGAACTCGGTCACTCTTCGTTAACTTACTTTTTCCTGAAATGTTTGACCCTAAAAATGAGGAAATACATCCAGAGATCAAGATATTCAAGATAATCCACCTTTAGGCATAAATAAAAATGTGTCGTTTACCCGGGCTTTCTAACCATTATCACAAGCTCGTTCTAAATTACCGAAAACTCGGGATGATAAACCCACTTTGTTGTCATCCAGAAAGCTCTCAAGTTTGTATCAATGCTACACTGTCATCAGCCTCAGATTTGGATAATCGAACACAACTCCGGTCTACAAACAGACCTCTTATCCAAATGAATCAACGGGTTTAAAGCGCACAATCGCACTTCCAACAAGCTGTTCATTGTTTCCGTCACATAATCGAATAGTGCGATTCCGAAATCTTTGCGAATTTACAATCCCCCTGAATATATCCAGTGGAAAGTGACAGTTAGACCGTATACCCCAATCTTCTATTAATATAACCCGTGTTTCCGGGTCCACACAATTTTTTTATGAACACACTGTATTACTGTACCTAAACGATTGAGCGCAAAAACACTGCTACACTGCTGCCGTCAGATTGGACCGTGACACACGAAGTGCTAGGCAAAATTAACATGCCTTCTCGTTACTAAGTTTCTCAACAGGCGCGGTCGCCTTTGTCAGCAAACTGCGATATTTTTGACTCATCATTTGTCAATCCTTGAAATCAGCCAGACTTTACTGCTCATCTCAAATTCAGTGATGCGCATCTTAGTGACTGTTCTGACACAATATCTTTTGTAACGCTGGGTTATGAGTAGGTCTTTCTTTCGTAAACCAAAGTTCCAAGATCCATCGGAACACTAACAAACTGCTAAGAGCCTTCCAAACATGCAATAATCGTTTCTGAAAGTATCAGTATAACCGCTGCATAAGCATTCTCACTTTCTCTAGGTACAACTCATCTGTGTAAGTGGATCAGTTAACGTTGTAATTTAGGAGTGATGTCAGTAGCTGATCTTTGATAATACTGTTACCAAATACTTGTTCGTTCATTTGGTTGTCCCAAGATATTGGTGCAGTGAAAACGATCTATCGTATTATACTACCCATACGCCGGCTATTCAGTAGCAGGTGCAGAGCAAAAATTTTGACATCGTACAAGCCACAGGAAAGATCATTGACGTCTGCGGCAGCCGAGACGGTCTGAGGTCGAATACCGCGTGAAAATGAGTGGTTTTGTGTCTGGTTTTGTTCAAATGCTTCACCCATGTGTTGCTTTGCCAAATAAACAACCCTTGTGCCATCCGCGTTCTTGGATCACAACATTAGCGAAGACCGAGTTAAAACATTAGAATAAGCACCAGTAACACAGCTTGTCGACCGGTTAGTCGTCCTTAAATGCTGTACTAGAGTGTACCGGCCATCACGCTTGTGAAATAGTCCATGTTCAGTTCAAAGAATCACCATGTGCTCAGTAGGAGAAAAAAGTAAACGGTTGCACGTCATCATATATTCCGACTTTCAAAAGTGAACAAACAGACTTAAACATGAAACATACTACTGTTACGTCTAACACATGCGTGTGTTTGAGTACGTGCGACTATGACTTAGAAATGATGCGTCATTTAATAGTTAGATGATTCACATAGTCAGAAGTCACGAATATAGTGAGTAAGATTATATTCTGACCAGCAGAATACGATTGGTAAATTATACTGGAATCAACGTCCCTCCAAATCTCACTGTTCACGGAGATATCACCTGTCATTTAGAAACAGTTATGCAGGTTTTCATGCCACTGGTCAGTAATATCTGGAAAACCAAGTGATCTATGCTGGCCAGATGCCCCAGTGCAGCCTTCGTTAAAAATGCCGGCTGGTACATCCTCTTGGACGCGCCATCTGGAGAAAAGTTTCATTCAAGCAATCTGGGCCATCTAGTAAAAATGCCATCTCACGATTGTCCGGAGAATCTACTCACAGTTGACCAGGTAACCGTCCTGCATCCTTACACCTGGGTTGCAATTGTAGAATTACTAATGCTTTCGATAACTAACACCCTAGTTTAAGCTATACTAGACCTTCTGATTAAGTAACCAAAACCAGGGCATATACTGTAGTTGCTGTTAAGATAGTCATTTACACGAGATATTGGTTTTCACGGACTAATGACGCATGTTGACATATCAAGTCTTGGTTTCAAATCAGCAGTGGCATCAGAGAGGCGTGCAAGTGAACTCTCAGAACCATGTGCGATATTTTCTAATGTCTGAAAGAAATGCACCATTCCATTCGTCTTTATAAATGGTGTACACAACGGTTCCTCTCATTGCACAGCAGTCAGTTGCCCCTAAACGTGCAAAGATGTTGAATGATCACAGGTTATTCGATCTATATAATCACTCAACAACCAATCTGGATTCAGCAGAGGATCTCCATTAGCTTACAATTTAATTGCTAACACAGAACAGTAGACAGGAGGGACTGATGGAGGTAAGTTAGTTGATGTTTTCCTTACAGAAAAGACGTTTTAACGAAACATTTGCCCCCCCTGGTGATGCATCCTAATGCAAGAAGCTTTCTGACCCTGATATTGATGATTCTCCACGTTTATGAACCACAGAATATCTCGACAATGGCCGTTTCAACCTTCTAACTTATGTTAATATTACAGTAATTGCGCTGCGCTATAGAACCCCATACCAGGAACAATGATATTCTGCTGATGTGTGCTCCAGTTGTCTCAGTGTACAAACTCTCCAATACTGATGTTGTTGATGAAATGAGATTCTGACACATTCTGTGCAGTATACAGTTGGAATAAATAGCTACTATTTTGCCGTCTGAGAAGTCTGATGTACCCCCCCCCATGTTCACCATACAGAGTAATTTTTTGAAATAAACCTCGGTGCTGCAGCTGGGAAAGGACCAATGCAAACGGTCTTAGGCTGTCTCCAAAGTAAACCCCAGTGTTGTGAGAAACATACTGAGTACTTGAGGGTGTCTGTTGACTTCTTTGACAAGCTTCATTGTAAAATTTTGGACACTGTTCAACCCATCCTAGTGCATCTTCATCATCGGCTAAGTATCTATCCAAACCGATGTATTTCACAGAGGACGTCATCTAGGAGGCATGAATAATGGTGACAACCTCACAAACTGGTGAATTACTCAGGCTGCAGAAAACATGTAGGCATTATGGAAATGTTATATTTGGTTCAACTTCAATATGTAGGATCGTCCATCAAACACACTAACGGGTGGAAAATCATTGCTTCTCAGACAAATTGCTGATTGTACACCAGATATGCTGTCCAACTTCTAGACAACTCGTATTCATCATCGGCGTGTGCCCAGTTTGAAACACTTATAGGTTCTGTCGTAATAGCATTATTCGAAGAGTAACTGAAGGCTACATTCGGGAACGAAGCCGAACATTTGGAAAGCTTGATAAGTATATTCATTTCAGATTGTGGAAATACATCCAGTACGGTTCATTGTCAAACTGAAATGTTTGCTGAAACGAATGTACGATCCAGATGGTTTGTCATTGACCAAATACGACATTCTGTTCTGCATCTCTTTCAACGGAAGCGACTTTGTTGATCAGAGACGACAAATAACACATACAAACGCTCCAGGTTTGAATGAGAAATGCACTTTGTCATGTTAAAGTAACGTTTCAAATTTAGTGAGGAGATTGTGAGAATACAGACACGAACGCAGAAAAATAATCTGATTAACAATAACTGCAATTTTGTATTTGCTGCTATGAACTCTATCCAGATCACTAATTACGCAAACACAGAGTATCCGACTGGGCAGCTTGAAACGTAGAGTCACGTTAAACTACCCTAATAAAATAAACATAATACAGAAAATAATGACATGAATTCATTCCACACACTCTTTTCAGTCGTAAACTTGTAATTAGCATGAAGACAAGGCCACAATACTTCAGCAAAACGATTGAAAGTACAAAAGAATCGTACTCACGACTGAGCGCATGACAACCAAGATTGTGATTGTTGTTCAAAGCGTATTAATCCCGCATGAAAAAAATTGACGAATGAACCAACAGGACCGCATATCGCTAGCTATAAGACAGTCTGTGAGCTGAATTTTGTCTACATTATCGTTATGGTGCGTTGATTCTATCTGGTTTAATTAGCTTGCACTAGATTACTCATACTAACGTTGAAGTGACAGAATACTTCAACAGTGAGGACGATATATTCTGTCATCCACGATTGTTGGATAACAGTGCTCTTTATAAACAAGTGGTGTACTGAGAATAATTACAGGTTTTCACATGTTTTAAGAGTTATAATCTGAGATGAGATTAGATCTGAGCAGTTTGAATCCGACACGAACGACTACTCACCATTGTGGCTGCACAAGCGTGTCCAGCATTTCAGTAAGCCTAGAGCAAGAATCTACATACTACAACGTTTGTTAGTGCAATACTTGTCTGTTTTCCAGAACCCGATAGTTCAACAGAAAATTAGTCAATTAGGTTGCCACTGCATTAAAGTTGTGAGATCCTGCTAGACAAGTGTGGTCTACTTGGAATCGTGGAATACAAAAGCTGTCGAAAACAAACCATCCACTCGGTGGGAATGCTTTCAGTAACCTTAAGGTCACTTACACGACTGTTCAGTAAGTGACGTAAAATATACTTGCAGATGTTTGGCAACAAACTCTAGAAACTTCGTCAGCATGTGAAATGGATTTGGTCCATCATCCCACATCTTGTCCTTTATGTGTATTAAAATCGTTTGACCAATTACGAAAAGTTATTCGCTAGAATATCCTACTGATAAACGTATTACGGCCATTTCTATCTCTCAAGCGTTCGTTCGCACCAACTGTTACTGCATCTACTTAACTATGCACAATTACAAGCGAATGAGAATATACTAGAAAAACGGACTTATTATGGTTTGATTGCGACAATCGAGACAGTGTTTCTGGTGTTTTTCCCCGGTTAGTTAACTAACAAAGTACGTGCTTCTGCTTGACTATCCATGATTAGCATGGTAGGTAGGTTGCTTACCTAGCTCTACTAACTTGCGAAGTAACTCGTGGAATAACTACGGATGTGAAATGATGGGTCACTTCGGATGAGAGCGACATCGGCGGATCGCCAACTTTCGCGATGTGATCTATGATGATTATCATGATTATAATAATCAAGTTGAGTAAGCTAACTATCATTGATTTTCTGAAGACACGAGAATGTAAAGCGTTGAAAATTCACTTTCCGGCCAGAATAAATCATATTATTGGTTTGGCTTGAATCAGTTAACTTTGAGCCTAATGAGGTAACAGGTCGGACAGTGTCGCAATGGGTTTATTCACACTGTATGCCCAGTATCGCACCATAAATATTGCGTTACCTGGTTGGTGAGATGACTAGGTCGGCTGGGACACATACTGGTCTACATTTCGTCGACAGTTTAAGTCCTTTCCTTTTACCAGTGACATGTTGCTGATATAATGCAGTCATTACTCATGACCAGTCACAACCATTGCTTTTCCGCGGACGTTTAAGTCAACCCCTGACGGAAAGAAACCCGAGACGTGTTTTGCTTTAGTTAGAGCTTATTCTTCCGAACACCGACATATGAATTCCAATATTGCTTTCATGAGGCAAATGTGTTAACTACTATGCACTGAATTCAAACGGCTGAATCGTCATATGTAAACACTGAGCCTCCTTTGCTTCTGTTATCGCTACCTTATATGTTTCTTCGGAAAGAGTACACGCGTGAGTCTTTTCAAAGCGGTTCAATTGATTTTGATTGTAATGCACATGAGGATACCTGAAAAGTTGTTGTATCAATTTAAACTACAGTCGGTAGCAAACTGATCTCATTATGTCTTCCTCAAAACTCAAGTACTTTTTGTGATCGTATATGGTTTATACCGACGACGTCTACACGGATGTTGAAATTGTCATACTTTCTGAAATGTGATATACAGAAACGTACTCTCAACATGATAGCCATCTAAATTTTAGTCCATCCTACTTCTTTCAAGACATTCCGTTATAACGGCTTGCTAAAATGCACTGGTTGCCATGATCATTGAAAACTGATGAAGAAACACCAAGGCGCAGATATGCAGCGAGGTTGTTGGACAAAGCACGACCACGTTCACGATGAGCTGATCAAACCAGTCCAACTGGACTTTGAGAAAACTTTCTACAGCCGGTGAGTTACCTTCTTAATTCGCACCTCTTCATTGTTGTATGAACTTTAGGTTAGGATTTTTGCCGTAAAATATTAACTTAATTTTATATACACGATATTCTTTCTGTTGTTGCTCGGTTTATAACAGAACATTTGGGAAACATGAACTCTAGTATAAAGTCTAGTTCAGCGGGCAAACAGTTGAATATTTGCAACAGGATGTCAGTGATATTAATCTGTCATGCCTGAAACCTGAGATCCACACAAAGATAAATCGATACCACCTGTTGAACAGAAACAGTGCAAAGCTACTATATAAATCCGCATACTTGACACTCTTAACGACAAGTTCGCGCGTGTCGATATAAGAAGCAGACTGTTCACAAATGTGCATGTTATCTATGGTTTCCTGTGTGATAAACTTCTCGTCAATATTTGAATACTAGTCTATACTGAGGTTTACTACATCGATTGTCTCAAAAATTTCTTTTGACACGACTCCACAATCATTCAGTACGAACATACAGTTGGTTCATTCATATGCCAGGTTGACGTTTACTTACATCAAAACGCCAACACGTAGTTTGCTATCTAAGGTTTCTGTGTATCATTTACGTCAGGTACCAACTGCCTGTCATTCATCGTGCAGTGGTGTTAACACTTCCCTCTACTCAACAGCTTTCTATATCACTGGGTACGGCATACAATCAGTAAGAGGTATTAATTTGGACCATTTCCACTGCAATCATCAGTATTGAGTGAAACGGATGATCATTTCAACTCCACCAACATTGTAGGAATCATATTTGCTCCAAAGCACTCACAAATGTGCCTGGGAACACTAACGTTACTCGCTGCACTGAGACTTTTGTTATAAGAGCATTCGTTATACTTAACACAAACTCACACCATAAAAAAGGTCGCCTTCTTGTTTAAGACGACTATCCGATCATAACCGTATGTGTTATAACGGAGCCCTGCTCTACTGTTCTGCTAAGATTACACCAAACGACTACGCGCCCTAAACAACCATTCAGCGTCAATTTGTACAACATACATTACTAGGGGAATCTGATTCTATCGCGTACGTGACATGTAGGTTGCGGTGAGTGCACCAACGCTTCAGTGGTTGATGACGACAGTCGAGTGATTAAGCTTGAAGTACCAAGTGTGTTGATTGTTGTTTAACTCCAGATCAAACAGTTGTGTTCAGGCTCGAATAGACTTGACTCGATATTAAGCGAAAGGTGTTACTTCGTTTCTAAAACGGTTGAATTTGGATTAAGGGCTAACCAGCAGCTGCATCAGCCATTGTTTATTCCGACCAAGCCCTCGTAGTAGACGCTGGAAATAAGTCATATACTTTATGTATTACTAAGTTGACAAATCAATTTACGAAGTATTAAGACATTCAACTGGATTGTCGTAAACACATTAACGACCAAATGGTACGAAAATCGGATTGCAATGTACTAATGGTGATAGAATCAGGTGCGAGCACCATCATAAGTCCATGATTTGATTAGACATTCCCGTGACAAACATTTTGCGTCTGTGGCTGAATACATCCGGTGACAAAGCCACATCCAACCACTACGACTAGGCAGCTGTCCTTGAAGGGGTGAATTTTAGCATGTTGTGTTGTTTTGGTTGAGATATCCTTCGAAAAAAGCTGGTTGTTTCTTTCTTATCCTCTCACTAGTGAACTCATCTCTTTTGTTATACGTACTACTTTCAGTAAAATGTCTGCATGGCGTTCTCTGATAGTCCAGTGATGCAAATCATGCCCATTGTAGGAAATTTCAGCTGTCTAATCAGTAAAACGATGGCAATGTGGGGACATAGGTAGCATCAGAAGTAACGTCATCCACAAAGATTCCACTCAAGAAATGGGTCATTCACCTTAATGTCTGTTATTAAACATTTATGAGGCTAAAGTGGTGTTTCCATAGTGGGATGCGCGGTGCTACACAAATTTAATGCGTTAAATCCATGATGTATGGATTTTTCTGCTTCAGGTGATTGTTGGGCGAGCATTGAGAAAAGCTTTCATAATTGTAATTCACGCTAGACAAACTACGAATTTTTGCCAACTAAAATGACCAGCACGGTGACTTTGTGGATCTTCACTTAAACAGAATTACTTTGCAAAGATATCATTACTAACAGCTGAATTGTAGGTGATTACGGTTCTACGATAATATCAAACCTCTAACCTTATACGTACCTCTGTGAGTGAGATGAACATTAAGCCACTACACAGTTACTCCCTTCAAAATACCATGAAGCCGGTCGTCATAAGTAAAACACTCCGAGAACTGTATGAGTCCATTTAGAGAAATAATAATAACTTTCTGCATAATTCCTTTAATACTAAAACACTTTTGCTCCGAATTCAGTCATTAAGAAAACAGCTCTAAATCAAGGGTTTCCATAAAGTATACAGAACGACAGTTGATAACAGGGACCGCATATTAACTGTTTGCACCCAGGACAAATAAATGTTTTATTTTTAAAGTCCGATTATTTATACTTTAATGTGTTCCAGAGATGAAGATACTAGGTTGCAAAAAAGGAGAACATCAAATCGTCCATGGGGTTTTGAACACAACTTGTGATATGGCCAACCGTCGTTATATGGTGTTCTTTATGCCGCAAATCATCCTTCAGTCTTTACACAATACTACCAGACGAAAAGCGATCAAATTTCAAAAGGGTTTCACAAGAGTTCAAGTGTATCAATACACTTCACAGGTATTTTTTATAGGGTCGAAAATCGTGTAGAATATGACGTTGAATTTGTCATGTTCATTTGATGTGTAGCGTGTCATTACTGGTTATTGCTAACCGAACATCCCTCACATCTGACTGTAACTCTTACAGTCCCGTAAACCGTTAAGTCAGCTCTGTTAGAGAAGGAACACTATAATCGAGTTTATCTCTGGTTAGATCTCGTCAGCAGTGTATTTTCTGATGAGGGCCCAGATTTGAGCTCCGTCTGTTTTTTCACGTAAACCAGTGTGCCAGCAGCCTGAGTAAACAAATATATGTGTGTAATGAACTCCTGCGAAAAACTTGGATGTAGTATATCTTTGCGAAGTGGCCGACTGAAAAGTCAATGGAAGTGAAAAGGCTTCCAACGTTTGCTGGTGATTTTCAATTCCTATATTGTTTATGAGCGTCCAGCGACTTTTCAAAGTCAACGATTGTTCAAAATCAATACCATATATAGCTCCGTCTACACAGAAGACCACAATTGTTTTTCTGAAGCGAGTAGAAAGGGTCTGTGGTTCATCTAGAAAGTCAGCATTGATCGCCAACTGGCATATTTCTTTATAGTTGACAAGCCATCTCTGGACTTATATAACACCGAAAATAGTTGCTTCAAGCTTAGCGATCCAAAAGGTTTTGACAAAGCTCGCACGTACAATAAGCCACCAAATATTGAGAGTTGTTTCTGTGACCCTCCTAGGTGTCATATATATCTGAAAGATGCCAGTAGAATAATGTAGTCGATGGATAAACCCCAAGAACAGTAAATACGATGAATATTCGATAATTTGGATCTCTCAAGCTCAACTTCATCCTGAATACTACCGTTGCAGGTGGTCTTTCTAGCGGTAGGTTTGCACCATCGGCGACTGGTGTTCATCATAGTAAGCGCGTTTTGTGTGCACTTGGTTGCGTGCACGTTTGTGGTTCATGCCCCTTACTCTCACAAGTTAATGACCGCGACTAACCAGGTCACGACTTCATGTGACAGGCTTGACGATTGGATGTGTAAACCCTACGGGTGATACCGTTAACATACCCAAATACTCACTGTTTGGCACTGTCCAACCAACAACTGGTTTTCGCTTGTGCTTGTGCTGGGCAGACACATCCAGTCCATTAGTCTTCGGGCTAGTCGATAGTGCTCTCGAGCGCGGATGGATGGTGTCTATTCTAGAAGAACTCCGTGATTCGAAAGGTCGTTTCCGGTGTAACATTTTGGAGTTGCTATGTTAGCTAAACAGCTTGACTGACAAGCCTTCTAATAGGAGGAGTATTAGAGTGCATTGTTTTGTGGACAGTCAACAAAAGCTGAAACACTGGAGTGAACCGGTGCATATCCTCACTTCATGAAGAGACGGAAAGTTGGCAAATAAACTGACTCCTCTAGTGTTCAACTAGCTGTGTGTGTTTGTTGACTTGCTGCTAGACACAAGACTTCGGGGACACTACGAATTATACTCTTACAGTTCATGGTTGGATGCGTACGATCGGTTTACAAGCATCTCTTAGCCGAATAGATAACAATAGGGCCGAAACATCTTGCATTACTGTAAACCATGTGGTGAAACCACGTACATATGCACTCGTATCCGTCTTGGCTAAAGTGGCAACTAGGCGACATTCAGTCCTTCATATTTTAGGGTTTCATACAGAAACATTTCGCCTGTAGTGAACATGGGACTCGAGAAAGATCAGTCTGTCCATCAACGTGATACAATCGTGGAAGCAGTTTCATACCAGTTGTAACACTACACCAAACCCCGTGCACTAACTAATGGTTACAGCGGCGTACAATCATGTTGCGCCATGACGTGTTAAATCTATCTAAGGGACGTTTGCTACAGCCCTCGTAGGGAGTGGACCCTCACTTATCAAGTTTGTATTGATCGGCCAGGTTTGTGGAACTCGATCTTTCGCTCCTACTTAGAATAACCTTGAATGTGCCGTGTAAAGGAGAAACCATATATTCTAAATATTGCGATGACGTACAGTTAGTGACGCTGAGAATATAGATGAGGGTAGTTAGGCTTATAGGACAAGTATTATTACAAAACCAGAAAAACTAACATTAATTCTGTCGGCAAAAACTGAAAGATTGAGTAATTTATGAACAAACTGAAACAGCTATATGAATCCTTATGCAACAGCAGAATACTGATGTGTTACATATCACAGTGTTTTTAGATGTTTCATTACCACTCTCAGTGCATACGCACCCACGTTCGCAGCCTTCTTAAAAAAGGCTTTATTTATTACCCTTTCAAACTTGATACACAGCTACATGAGAATAAACTAAAAAATGTAACAATTCAGCAGAAAATCAACAAGACGCAGACAAAAATTATCCACACCAAGTGACCGCCATTGTTGGCATTAGTCAATCAGAATGCAAGGGACAGCTGAACGTGCCTTGCCGGCTTCACGCGTGCGTTTTTGTCCGAAATTCAGGACGACACGCGGTGTAGTGGACGGTCGCTCGGCTGATGGCAGCCTAGGTAGCAGGGCACAACCAGACCACGTTAGTCTGTGGCCTGAAGGTCATTCATCCATCTGGTCTAGGCCCTCAGCGTCTGGGTTTGGTTTAATGGTGTTGGTTTGTGTGACCCGCGTTGCGGTGATCCGCTGGTGGTCAGCGTGTGCTATTCTCTCGCACGGAAATGTGAGATAAACCTCTGTCCAAACAAGAGTGCCAACACAAGACCGACAGATTTGTTACATTGCATAACGCAGTTTCATTTGAGACGCCAGTTCCTCCCTGTAGGTGTATCACAGTCAGCTGAACGGTGTGGCCATAAATTATGGTTAGACTTAGTCTCAATTTACATAGCAAACTGTCTTCTCTGAAGTTAATGTAAATACCTCTGAATATGTTGTCGTTGCTGATCATTCTGTGTAGTCTTAAAATCCGGAACCAGGCGATAATAGATTGTTTACAAGAGTTAAACTAAATGTCATCTTCAAAATTCTTCCAACTCCATAATCAGGTTTTCCTTGCTATTTTGCTGCAACCCATGGTTGCACCATAATGCTACCAGAAAATACTAGGTGATCCATGGCTATACACAATCTATCAAGACAGCTCAGGTGACCCTGTTGACCATTGTACTATTGACTTCACACTAGGCATGACGGAATTGTCGTATGCTAACGTCCAGCCACATCTGCTTGTTTAGCTCAACTGCGGTGCAATCATTGTTTGCGTCTGCCGGATTCAAATTCAAACTGACTTCTTATCTCTAGTCCTTCAACCCGGTTCACTGTCGTTTTGCTATTCGAAAGGGTCAACCAAGCAATACTCACAAGCGAACGTGGTTGAGCGTTTACATTCGATGATAATTCGGTCGTGCCTGATGTGAGGTCAGTGGTGCAGTGGTCAACACGGTTGCCTCATGAAAAGCGCGTCCGGGGTTCTAGTCCATGTAGTGGCAAGGATATACACTACTGACGTGCTCTAATGAAAGCGAAACTCGAGTCTAGTGCTCATTTTCGAAAGGTCTCGACTAGAAAGTCGATGGGAATGCGACAGGTGCGATCAGTTGTGGGTGATGTTCAATTTACATGAACGTTTCGATTTCGTGATTGCGAATGTGACGCGTTCCTGAGTTGGTAGCAGGTCCCACTGGTGTGAACGATGTCAAATCATAATTGTCAAACATTCTTATTGACACTCTTGTAACCAGTTTGTTTTAGGCAATACTGTAAAAGATCCCTTAAATAAACTGTTTTAAATGTTTGCATGGACTAACGTTTGAAACAAGAACCCAAATGGAAACTCCTCGTACTCCGTTAACTCGCTCTAGTAAATATTACTAAACTGACACGATATCGCATTTTGTGCTAACTGCGTTATTGAACACGTTTTTTTTGTCATAAGCAGTGCTTATTTGTTGTCAGCAGGGCAGTCGTTTCGACAGCGTGTATAATACAATCTGAACAAACTCGGGTGCTAACCATTATGCATCACTATCCAAATTCATCATGCACTTCTGCAGACGCAGCGACTTTGACGGACCAAGTAAACTGCCACTGTGCTAACGTATATAGTTCAGAAAACGATTCATTGAGTTAAGCCTGTTAGCATTGACGTCTTTTTGGGATTTTCTCATCCTGATCCACAAACCTCGACTCTCTAGTCCTAATGTTGCGATCCATGAAAGCGGATGGCACAAGGGGTGATCACTTGAAAAACTAATACATGAGGTATACGTGTTTAAACCACAACAAACAAATCTACGCAGTTGCACACAGCATGGTCCAAAGACCTCCCGACAGCCACGGTAGCCAGTGGTCAGTTCCGGTATGTAAAGGGAACTATTTCAGGCAAATCTGTATTCCAATATTTCTTTTTGTATTCCCCCTTCCAGTTACTTCAGTGCCAGAATCCATGCTGCAGCTTCACTAGTGAATAGTAGTGGTGTGAGTGGTATAGTGTGATCACACACCCTCACTACACTAGTGCGTTCAGTTCACATCGGATGCAGGCAACCTCGTTCGTATCACGAAAACATGTGTACGCTGAGACTGTTAACATCATTGTTTTGTCACACCGCACATTGTCTCCCCACCTGGCTGCTTTCCGACCATCACTAAACAGCAATAGTTCCTGAGATATACAGCAACTTAAACAGACTGTCAATGGAGGAATTTGAATGTTGCTGTTTTTCTCCATCACTTGTCCAATTAACCTGTATAGTGCAGGTGTACAGTTTCTCATAGATACCAAAATTCATCTCAGCAGTTATGATCTATTCCCTTCACATGATTCTCTTGATGCTCACTGGACTGCTTACGTATGGATTGTCTACTTACTGCAGCCTGTTGTTTGGAATTATAAACGATGATCTGTTGTTGACATGTACATTGCTGCCAGCAATGTGTGGAATAGTAATAGTTTCATTAAGAGTGTGGAAGGAACGATATAAAGTAAAAACTACTTTAGGTATGGAAGGCGTTAGTGTGATTCAAACTGTACACACTGGAAAAAGAGTGGTTTTGACATGTACGGTACTCAATGTGGATTGTACTAATGTCGATGGGACGTTAAGAAGCCCGGTGAGCAATATGATCCTCATGGTCGCGAAGTATGGGAAAGCTTCTTATAAACCGCTAACTGACCTATCCACACTTGTTGACAATCACTGCGTTTATATGCTGAATCGGATTTTATCTATTGTATTATCATAATATCTTTACTTAGGAACGATTACCGCCTACTGACGAACTGTACGAATGATTACGATTCATAAAATGAGTTATTCCAAACGGCACAACATAACGTTTATGGTCGCAAATATGAAAGCGTTCTGGAAATTTACAATTGATACAGCAGTTAACCAGATAGGTATCCTCATCAATGTGTTTACTGTAGTTGTATGTTGTTATTCAGATTCTTATTGTCCATTGATGAACACTGAGTAAAAATGTAAAGTCATCTATTTGTGCTACTTGAGTTATGACAATGACATCAAACAAGTTTAATGAACAAAATTATGTCAAATTTTGTAGGGTAAAGTTATCTAACCGGGATTAATCAATATGTTAGGAGATCGATTTTGCAGTAGAACAGAACGTTGGGGGAACAATACTGTTGTATCCTTCCATCTAATAATATACTGCTGCACATCTTTGAAGGTCATCTTGTCATCATTTGTATGCATAGTTTACATAGGGGAAACTCTATAATCAGAATAAACTTCGTTCGGCCAATATGTACATGATGTTGCGTTAGATGGAACTCAGTGGACAAACACCACTGCAATGCATTTTACTTACATTGAACACAGTATCCGATGATAGTAATCTGTTTATAAATGAACTAAAACGTCTTCTTTTTAATCTGTTAACGGCAGTAGTTATCAGCAACGCATACAGCACCACGTAAAGTTGTATGTGTAGGACGTGTTTCTCTCTTCGAATAGTTATCGCACACATAGTTAGGATTACCATTAAGTCTAATTGTATACTGATACTGCTTCAACAATTTCGTTTTCGAACAAAACAGTTAGAATACGAGAACTGGTAGATGCAAACATTTCGTACTGACTCATCAGTACCACACTTACAATAACGTGGACTGGTTTTTTTTATAGCAAACAATTCAGTGGGTTAATGATCAATGAGCAGGTTAAGATAGGTCACTAAGTCCATGAAAGGGTCAGGTTCACGAACAGCTGTTTCTGAACACAACCAGCTGGCTTGAGGCGGTTGGTTGCGACCGCTTCACTAAGCCTCGGGAATCTTGAATTGGAATGATGTAACAAAATTATGAATGCACAAACTGGATGGATAGTGTGACCAGTGGTCAAAACATGTCCAGCTACTGATGAAACTGGCTGTTTATGTGTTTCAGCAACATTGCCGTTCTCCGATGACACGGAATTTTAACACTGATTTAGGCAAGTGTTCCTTCACTCTGGAGATCAAGCATCTTTCGGTTATGACTATGTAAATTTCTCCGCAGTTACATGTTGATTGGCAAAACCAATGCGATATGGCGCCAACAGGCTGGTCCCCTTTGATTGTAGGCATTGGCAGATTCTGGGTACGAGAGAGTACATGGAGTTCAGCTGCAGTAAATGTTCGTTTGAGAGAATTTCTCAGTCTTTGTGTTGTTTGCCACATGATGTGGTCACCCTTAAAGGGCAATTCTATACAGACCCTCTTTTATTCTACAGTGATCATCTGTTAGAATGGTGCTTTTTGTTTGCTGTACATTTCTATGAACTTTTGAAGATAATCATTTGATTGTCAGACGGAACTGATAAAGTCTAGTTCCTCCGCAAGATTGTCATGAGTACAGATTCGTCATCCTCGTGTGAATAGAGTTCCTATTAGTGTTAGTTTATTTTGTACCCGTGTGAGACTGTTGAATTTTAAGTATTGGCCGGACCACGTGGATTCACTATAAACAGCTCTTCTAATCCAGCCATCTTCTCGGCGACATATAAGTATGCCTAGAAATGACAGACAGTTGTTGGCCTCAAATTCACAGGTAAACTTCGGATTAGAGTGACAATGATTTAGGCATTGCAACAGGTTATCTATTATATGTTCGGAGAGACTGAATATCAGTGTTTCATTGACGTTACAGCTGTAGTATGGTGAGCTTGCCTTCTCTGTAGCTTGTTTTTGTTCAATCCTTAACATGAAGAAGTCAGCTAGGATGGGACCCAGCGGGCTTCCCATGGCTACTCCGTTCATTTGACGATAGGACTTCTCGAGGAAACAAAACTGACATTCTCAGTGCAGAGCAGCAAGCTTTCTATCAGTATATCATTTGACAGTGGCTATGTAACCCGATTCGATTCGACGAGCTCACAAATATAGTCAATCGTTTCATGCAAAGGGACGTTCTTGAACAGTGACTGAACGTCTACAGAAGACATCAGTTCATTAGCGGGTTTAAGTTTGTCCAAGTCACTTATTAATTCCAGAGAATCGCCTGGAACTAGATTTCTGTGTTCAGAAACAGCTGTTCGTAAACCTGACCCTTTCATGGACTTAGTGACCTATATTAACCTGCTCATTGACTATAAACCCCCTGAACTGTTTGCTATAAAAAAAACCAACCCATGTTATTGTAAGTCTGGTACTGATGAGTCAGTACGAAATGTTTGCATCTACCAGTTCTCGTATTCTAACTGTTTTGTTCAAACTTCTCAAGGGAATTAACTGATTCCAGTGTCATTTACGTAAGAGATTAATGATTCGGCGTTCTGTGTAGTTTGCGTTAAACCGTACTCCGTCCATCGTCACTTCAGTTTGAGTTTGATGCACACTGCACATTTGACTTACTATTCTCGTATGATTTCTCTGGTCCCATGAAGAACGTTCCACTACTCTGTTAGTTGAATGCAGTGATGATAAGGTACGTGTGAGAATGTTATCTTTGAGCTGGGTTTGGAGGAACGGAAAATGTTTTTTGGTAAGATACCTCGAGGTGACAGTCATCTTCTATTATCACAGCTACCGCAGTTATTATATAATCCTGTAATACGTTCAATAAAAACTTCGGTACCTTCACTATATGTTTCTTTAATGAATACTCACGTAGTCAGAAGTTTAGCTAGTCTTAAATCAATTTTTTTCGGTTCATTAAATGACAGACTATGCAACAATGAAAACATCGTGGTCATTCCAATTGTACAATGGTGATTTATTCATACTTGTGTTGCAGATTATTTTAAACCATCTTTGAGCATATACAGTTTCATTACTGTTGAGCACGTGGTTTTGAAGATAACTGAAATTTCACCGTGCTGTATGACTGATAGGAGGGTTAGCAAAGGGTCCATAAATCACTTTACCACATTTTGATAGTCGTATGTAGGATTTCAACAAAGGTCCATCATCAGGTAGGTCCAAGCCACGCTCACGTCTTCAGAGTCGCCATTTTTTAATACTTTTCTTGTTTTAAGCACCCGGTAGATGTAAAAAAACATAGCAAAATGTCTAGCTTGTCTCTAATGTACATGTTAGTACACGTCACACATCGTAGTCCCTGGTTCATCACCACACTTTCCAATGATAGTGTTAACACAGAAGGTCAATATTTCGTTCCGCGTGATTTGCTGAGTTAATTATAGTTCAACGCTTCGGACAGTAGTTTTTCTTATCCTAAACATTCTCACATCTGTTCACTGTGATTCATATAATTAACCATGAAATGTGAGTGTATGAGATTTCCGATAGTCTTTTTGGACATATCAACTATTTTCGTCAACTCTGGAGCCAAACTTCTGTCTGCACCTTAGACCACTATCGGTCAGTCATCCTAGGCGTTCGTAAGGAGACCGAAAACCTGAACAGACTATAAAGGGTCTCCTCACCTGTGGAGTAAGTGACTTCAGTGGTATGCATCAGCTGCCTGTTTCAACTTCCGGACATCTTTTTCTGATGATCATGTACAGTGACAAGAAAACGTTTAAACCACTATCGCGGACCACCTCTGCTTATTCCTAATTTTTAGCCACCTGTTGTTAGCTAAATCACGCAACCATACGCATCCTGTTCGTTAAATAGTTTGGCGCTTCGAGTGCGATCTCCGATTGACGTGCAATCGGTGAGTGACATATAGAGCCGAGTAGAAAAGAATTTGGCCTGGTGATCAACTGTTGATCGGTTATGTGGTCAAGTGATTTGATGAAAATGCTAAATAATGCAGCTACTCGTTATTAACAAGTAATCAGATCATACGCCCACAAGTTATTCTGATCGGAATTCCATGCTGCGTACCTTGATTGTGTGGTAAGTTATTCGCCTACCAAAAGCTTGCCCCGCACAGGTAACCATAACTATTCCTATCAGTCAGAAAGACTGTTCTTAATATTACCTGATAGCCACCCGGTGAGTTACAGATAAAAGTGCATTTTGAAGTTCCAACTTCAGAACCCTTCTGAGGTAAACTGAGAGAATTCAGGCACACGTCCAGTTTGAGTGGGCCAACTACGCTTTTTTCACACCGGATATCAATGACAGTAGGTTCACTGAAATGGTGATAGATACACTGCATGAATTTATCTAGTTCGCCAGTGTTGTTGTTAGCGATCGTCATGCTATCAATCACTTAAGGGGAGTGAAAGAACTTGCGTTTTTTGAAACCTGGTTAAAACTTCAGCGACGGGATCCACATGCAAACATGATCAAAGTTAGTTCAACCTTAATGCTTTAGTAGACAAACGCAACTTGTCACGAAAGCAAATTGCCAAGTAGATTCAAATAATTCTGACTTACAAATATATCAGCGGTGCCCGGTTTAGACAATTCTAACCGACCAAAATCGAAACCGGCATATCACATTTGTGCTTGAAGCACCCAAACGTGATATTCTGTTACGTTCGTCTTAACAGGAGAAAGTTCAGCCGCTGCGGTAAAAGTGCTCCAGCGATTATTTGAATTTACAACACTCTTCTTGGGAGGTAGGTATTAGACATCTGAACTTAGACGTTAGAACAAAGAGTACACTTGAGCCAGAATTGACAGACACTAGCATTTGGAACCGTGTGTTAGTGAAGGTATCCTGACTTTTACTGTTGAGCAATACACCACTTTTTCTGTAACCCGAAGAAGTCCTCAAACACTAGTTTTAAAGGTGCCTATCGTGGTGAATCCAATAACAGATTAGCATTTTTGGTATTTTATTTGAATGATAAGTAGTTTGACAGATTCGATAATTTAGAAGAGATCCATTCGCCAAAAGTCTGGGTTTCTGCTGGATTTGAACCAGCGACAGGAACACCATGCCCGAACGCGGCAAGCGCTCTACCAGCTGAGCTACAAAGCCACGCCGAAAGTACACAAATTTCATATTTCGACCTAGTTACCCACCCAACCAACTGTGTCATATGAAATCCACCAAATGATCCAGCCGATTGACTGCCCAAGCAGGATTTCTCGATCTGTTCACGCTGGAATCCACCAATGCCACTGATGATCATTGACATTGAATTACTGGTAAGTAGTTTGACAGATTTGATGATTTAGAAGAGATCCATTCGCGGGAAATCTGAACTTCGGCTGAATTTGAACCAGCGACAGAAACACTATGCCTACCATGACCTAGTTACTCACTCGGCGTGACTTCGTAGCTCAAGTGGTAGAGCGCTTGCCGTATTTGGACATGGTGTTTCTGTAGCTGGTTTGAATCCCGCCGAAATCCAGATTGTTCGCGAATGGATCTCTTCTAAATCTTATCTAACGTGCAGTAGTTAGTGAACTGCGGCAGCAGAATTATTCCAAAATCACTTGACTTTGTTACATTGACTGTTTTCAACTCTACGTCCAAAGTTTATGAACTCGGTTGTATGGAACATTATTTAGCCGAGCATAAGTAATACACTCATAGGACATTTTAGCATATGACTTCCATCGGAATTTTTAAACACAACTTGTTCAGCAACGTGCATGAACGAGAAAGGACTGTAGAACACTCAGTACTAATGAGGGCGGTTTTTCCTGTGACTGTGGTCCGTGACACTATATTTCTCGGTGTACTACGTCATGCACTTCATCGCTCCAGAGTAAAATAACAGGTAGTGTTGACCCCAATGAACTTCCGGAAACCTCTCCAAATGATTGATCGAATTAAAGACCTGAACGGGCAAATCGGTAGATAGTAGAACAACAGTCCACAGACACTGACTGTGCTACAAGTGCTGACAACAATTCACAACATCGATGTGATTACTTATTTCACTATATCATTACTTACATCAAACACAAACACTTGGAGAACAATAAAACCATGTCGGTTAAACAATCAATGCTGTGTCCTCGAAATAAACAA
Organism: Paragonimus heterotremus; assembly: GCA_013368495.1. Taxonomy (NCBI): domain Eukaryota; kingdom Metazoa; phylum Platyhelminthes; class Trematoda; order Plagiorchiida; family Troglotrematidae; genus Paragonimus; species Paragonimus heterotremus. The sequence goes on along the minus strand of LUCH01000731.1, from coordinate 2,068 downwards.
TTCAGGAAATAACAAGTGATTGTGCGAAGCATGTTTTCACTATTTACTCATTGGGCCAACCGTGACAAAAAAAAATATAAAATTATTCACCTAGACTAGTTGGAAGTCTGGTACCTGATCAGAATGCAGTATACTAACTATAAAATTATGTCGGATGCACCGATAGAAAACAATTCAATGGGCTGCGTACAACCTCTTCGGTTCTTGATATAAGTCAGCAACGCTGTTGGCGAAACAGAACGACACGGACAATCATCATCACTTTAGTAACTGATTTCGTGCATTTGATGAAAGATCTGTTGTTTGCAGACTTCAAGTAAGTGAAGTGTAGGTGCTGATAAAATGAGGAGAAAGGTGGTTAGATTCAGTGAACAGTGAGCAGGAAACAGACCCTCAGTAGTCAGCAAACTCCTTTCGGGAGTCTGGTCTCAGTAGATCAAAAGTGAAACCTTGAGTTTAGTGAAAGTTCCTAAATTCGGTGTCTTTACAGAAAGGTATTCTGTGTGTGTTTTAATTTGAATTTGATGAGGCCAATCTCGCATAAACTTAAGCCATCCGTCCAAATGAGAATTCTTTTCATTTTTTCCGATTTTTCTGGACGTGTTCATAAGAAAACAGTTAATAGAACACTGTTTGTGTAAATATTAGCAGATATGTAACGAGTAAAATAATTTTGGGGTTACCATAGTTTTAAACTTAACGCTATCTACACTTGATGGCAGCCTTTGAGTTCAGATTAACCATTCGGCTAGCCTATTTTGAAAGGAGATAACAGACTCGAGCTTTGTTTTTATTAGAACACATCGGTAGTGTACATCCTTGTTCGGACTGGAATTCACATCCCATATCTCGTGCTTATGAGATCAGTATGGTGACTACAATGCCAAGAACTTCAGGAAAGTATGACCACTTAATCACCACAGACTTTTGTGAATAGAGTTTCAGTTTGCTGGATCATTTAGTGGAAAAATACTTTGGCTTAACTGAGAAGCCCTGATCCTGGAAATCAGGGTTCCAAATTGAAACACTTAGTCCAAGTGATGAATTCAAAAACGGAAACGTGCCTTGTGTGATGAATTGGGAAGTTAGCAAACAACGGGGTAGTAACAGCAACATAAATTTGATGCAACCACGTCCGAGACCTACTCAGGTGAATACAGTAGAAATTGTACGATGCACCTGAAATATACGCACAAGTTAGAAATATAAAAATGCCATAAACGTCTTGACACTGTACAGTTGGAAGGACATTGCGAAACAAGTCGGAAGTTATTGATAACAACGATATATCTCAAAAACTCATGCCAGTGAAGAGGGTGCAGAAAAATTTTCGTCGAATAACGCCGAGTAAAATACTAGCCCGAAATGTGTTGAGCAATCATAACAGAGTCAACGACACACACAATCAGTAAATCGATCTGGGGGAAGCCGGTTCGGAGCAGAAATAAGAAGATAAAATAAAGATGGTAATCAGTAAGAATACCTCCGCCATCCCAAATAACAGTTTGCAATCAGTTCTGCTTGTGAATGTATCTGGTAATTGGGTTTATATGGTAATATAGCCTGGGTAATGTGAAGTATAGTGTTCAGTCTAAAAAAATCACTTCCACAAATGCAGACAACTCCGGAGAAAATAATGAAGTTGACTAATGAGGGCTGTCGACCTATTTCACTCGTGGTTGGAACATAAACAGATTATTGGACGCAGGCTACTCGTGGAAGCGTTGTATGTGAATTTCATTGCTACAACCAAATAACATTTGAGAAAAGTGGAGAAGCTGTCAACTTTTGCTAGTGAATAGAGCAGACAAAAGACTGACATTACACGATTCATGCTCGAGCAAATTTCGCTGCATCTCTACTGGTGTTTACTGCAGACGAGTTAAAATGTACAAAATTCCAAACCACATGACAATAACAAAAGGTCAAAGTTCGAAACCAGTTCAGTTGCTACCAAGGCAGTATCAACGTCACAGACAGTACACACAAAATAGGGCGACGGTGTCTGATCGCAATCGCCTCGGCATATAGTAGCAAACGTTTTGTTTCAAGTCGAGCACAGAACATG